>CAEGAF010049448.1:0-62034 GCA_903067075.1 Micropoecilia bifurca
ATGCCAGGGAGAATTGCAGAGGTCCTGAAGAAGAGGGGTCAACACTGCAAATATTGACTTGCTGCATTAACTCATTCTGTCAATAAAAGCTTTTGTTACTCATAATATGATTGCAATTGTATTTCTGTATGTGATGAAAACATCTGACATACACACATGAAAACCAGAGGGCAGCAGATCATGTGAAAATATAATATTTGTGTTATTCTCAAAACGTTTGGCCATGACTGTAGTTTTCAGGGATTTGAACACTTTTTGGAAACACTATATTTACAGAAAAGCACAATCCGGAAGAAGCATTGATGAAGGATTTCTCATACTCCCCGAAGAACTGACTGACTGTACTGGAGCGCGCAAATAAAAATGAGGCGAAGCTCCAAATCAAAGTGAAAAAGCTTTTTGGTCAATACCTCAGAGTGCGGACCAGCAGAGAGCTTTGATTATCTGTGAGTTCAGACGGATTATCCCCGATCCATCCACTGTGGTGAACTCTCTTCACCTGGATGAAGAAATAACAATAAAACCATCCAGCAGTGGCGGAAAATCTAACACGCAGTTGTCTATTTTTTCCCCCCTCTCCATCATGCAGCCACGTCTTTGTTCCCCTCCATCTTGTTTGTGCCGTATCTCCCTGTCCAGGCCTGTGTGGGCAGCAGGGAGGTTCAGATTTCAGATACGTCTGCCATGACTGTGACAGTAAGTCTGTGATCGGGATTATCAGAGGAAGAGACGGAAACAAACACGAATACGCAAACAGAAACAGTTGTTTGAACTCTGTGTATTAATGCGTGTTTGGGATACGTTCGCAGGAAAATATTGAAACAGATTCTGCCATTGATGTTAGACATCGTTTCCACAGGCACGGAGCCAAGCTTGATTAAAACGCACCGTCCCATCAGAAGAGAGATTATATACATATCAGGGTTGTAGGGCAGCAAGAAGCCAAAATAATCCCAAAAGATTAAAAAAAAAGGAAACATGACTGAGCTAGGTACGGTACAGAAACAAAAAAAGTAATAATTTGATTTTGAATGCAGAACTGATACAGTAAGTGAAGTGACTTTATCATTCAGGTTTTACTGAACGAACAGCAACAGGAGGACGATCTGAGCCTAGGTGTCAAATCGAGGCACTTCTCAAATGATCAATATCAGTTCCTAACTAAGATCAAAGTTAGACTGAGTGTAATTTTGCATCAGCTGTTGCCCCCACAGCTTGAAAATACACATTCTCTCTCTCTCTCTCTTTTTTTAACAAATCTCAATATTTTTTCCTATTTTGCAATGATGTTAAAGATAAGAGAGACTATCTTGGCTGTGGCAGCCCTCCTCTCTGTGTGATGTGATCTGGCTATGATGTTCAAACTAAATGCTAAGTTCATATTGACATTTACCAACTATTCTTTGAGTTTTATCTACATATAATTAGCCATAAGCATCCTGTCATTGGCCTCGTACTTCAACAAAGCTCTGAAACCTGTTGGTTGGGTCAAGTTGAGTAAATCCTTCAAAGCAAACACTGAAGCTGTGCATATTTTAGGTGACATGTAATCTAGTTCTTGTAAAACTTTTTCACTGTGCCTTTAGATGAGATATCTATCAGAGGAAAAAAAAATCATGCAACTGATTTTCCTGAGAACTTCAAACTGTGCAATTACGTTATGGTCTTCAAATATCTTTTATGAACACAGACTGCAGCCTCACTACACTGAACAGAGTTTACTTGTAATCAGCAAGAAGTCAAAACAAACCGTGAATAATTCATAGCTGGTCTTACTTGTTGTTAAGCTCTGAATCCACGCTCGTCTTTTTGTTGAAATCTTAAGAGCAGGTCTTTCAGCCTCACCTGGTTTAATCTAACTGTTTACATATCTGTCTCTCTGAAGTTAGGTGGGGGAAAAAAACGCTTCTAAAGAATAGGAGCATTTTATTTTTCTTGTTGGTATTGTAGTGAGACATGAGCTGCCACTGAGCTCTGATCTGAGAAAGAGTCCAAACAGAAGCATGGAGAGCAGCAGACGGAGCGCGGTCACAAATCTAAACACATTCATTCACTTAAGGCTGAAATGCATAATAATTGGTGTGAACTTTTGTCATTTCTAGTCTAATTTTGCATGAGTTTCCACTCAGGTTCTGGTCTATTCTTCTCCCCCACACCCACAATGTTCTCAACATCATAAAGTTATTTCTTCTTCAGGGTGATTTTTCTTTTTCTGTCATTTTATCCAAGCTAGAAAAGTGACAACATTTGATTTCGCACCTCAGGAACGTTTCCTCTCATCAGTTCGACTCTGTTGGTTCGATGGTGGATACGGATCAGCGTTGGCTTCCGGTCACTTCCTACCTCCTTTTCTTCTCCTAAATGGCTAAAAGCTGTTAGGTTGTGAACAAAATCACTGTCCTTAAGCTTCAGAGAAATCCTCAGACTTGTAATAAGCTAATATCATGAATATCCTGCTCAGCATAAAAATAAACAAAACCTTGCTTTGCTTCGATTTCTTTGTTAGAGACGTTTAAAATAGATTAGCATGTAAGCTCTTGATTCTAGTCATGACTATCTCCAATAATCAATACTTTTGAGTATTGATTATTATCATGATATATCATATATCATGATATATGATATCATATATCATGACTATATATCATGATATATGATGTCATATATCATGATATATGATATCATATATCATGATGATATATCATGATATATGATATCATGATATATCATATATCATGATATATGGTATATCATGATATATGATATATCATGATATATGATGTATCATATATCATGAAATTGTGATTCCTGCAAGCAAAATCTCACTCCTGCAGTAATACATCTCAATAATTAAGCAACAAATCCGACTGATTTCGAACACATGATGAAACTGGTGTATTTTATTCGTAAAAATGAAAAATCCCTGGTGCATTAATATGATTTAAAATATTATTCCTACAAATCTCTACCGCTTTTCTAATTCGAACCAACATCGGTCAATAAAACAAATCTAATCGCCTTATTTGAGGAGCCGTTAAAGCTTCCAGGCGTTTGACGCTCCAACCGAGTCCCGGCCGATATCAACCCTGATCCGGCGCTCGGAGTGCAGGATGAAGGAGGATGCGCTTAAACGAGCTTGACGTGAAACTGATTTGGTTTTCAAAGACGAACGACACCTAAGCCGTCCAGGAAGTAAATGTGGAGACGCAGAGGCACAAGCGGCCCCCAGTGGGAGCAGCAGTGTGAGATGTGTGTCGTCTCCGTGTCCGCGGACCAGACAGAGTGTTTTATGAGAACGATGCGGCCGACTTGACAATGAAGGAACTGGGAAAAGAAAAGAGGGGGGAAAAAAGGACAGTTTTACCTCTGGTTCGACTCAGCCAGAGGATTTGGTCATTCAGCAGAGAGCAGCTGGAGCCTTCTGACACCTGATGAGTCTATTTGCTGGAGCAAAAATATGAAACTAAATACATGTATAGGGAGACACAAACAGACGTCTGAGGTGAGCTTCACTCTCTCCAATGAAGCAAAAATAATTACATAACGGAAAAGCGAACGATGCTTTTCTCTTTTCTGGCACGCCGGGTTTCCTCAGTGTCTAGCAAAACTGTTGGTTTTATTTTAGGGGAAATCTGGACGAACAAAATGGTAACTTGCCAACAAAAGCTCCCAGTAAGAACGTCCAGCCGGAGCCTGGATGCTTCATCATGCCGCTCAAAGGTCTCATCATCTGGCTCCTCTGGCCGCATCAGTAAAAACCAAACGAAGCCAAAAACCGCAATGCGTTTTGACCCCGATTATTACGTGAAAACTTAACACTCTGCATTGCGAGGTAGTTTTTTTTTTTCTTCTTTTTTTTGCTTTCGGATCCGATACGAAACAGATCCGAATGCAATCTTCAGTTTGAATGTCAGAATTAGTCTTGTTGATGAAGCTTGTGTGTGCTGCGCATGTTAGGTGAGTTGGCGATGATGTGCGCATGGCGGCGCGCCGCCATTTTGGCGACGGAACAGGAACATGTCCAAGGCGGATCACAAAACCATGAAAGGTGAGAAAAGAATAAGAAACAAACGCTTTAAAACGTCTCATGAACCGTAACGTATCTTTCTGGTCACAGGCAGTCACAGTAATACATAATTCAACTTGTAGGCTCTAAACATGCTATAAGTCTTTCTTCTTTTTTCACTTTAAAAAAAAAAAAAAAATCCAAATCTCTTTTTTTTAATCTTCCAAGTCAGAAATGTTGCCTTCTTTTTGCTGTTTTCAATTTTAAAAAAATCAATCAAACAAAAAAAAACAGAGAAAATCTTGAGGTTGAGTCAATACTGATTCCTGACTCAACTACAATCATTCTTCATGAAAAAAAGGGAGGAGGAGAAACGACTTAAATAGAGACAAAAATGAAAAATTATAGAGCAAAGCAAGGCTTCTCAAAAGATGTCAAGCCTGCGACGCGTCAAGGTCAGATTCCTAAACTACAGAAGACGTTAATTACTGTAGATCTCTCTAATAGAGTCACGCTGCGCCAATTAGGGACAACTGAGACACAGCATGGACATCCGGAGCTCATTACTCACACAAACAACACGATCCTCACGGGGGAAAAAAGGAGATTAATGGCACTTCTCGTACGGCGCATACGCACTGGTAAAATATTTGCAGTTAAGGACAATGCGAGCAAAAGGAAGCGCCTTGGCAGTTTAAGCGGTGAAGTCGGAAAAGAAAAGAGACGCAGGAAGACGGAAACAAAGTGAAGTTGGAGGAAAAGAGGATGAGAGGAAAAGAATCGCAGATGGATGTAATTTCCTCTCTTGGAGGCGCGGGGGTTAATGCATTGTTGTGATAATTTCACGCGCACTTCTGCTGTCAGGGAAAGCATGTGGTCTCTTCTCTTCTCTCTTTTTTTTTGTTATTTTCCTAGCAGACCGTCCATAGAGGGGGGGCTGTGCTGTTGTAAAAAAAAGAAGAAAAAAAAAAGTCAGGGCACACCACACAACAATCAGGTCCTCTGACAAAGAGCCCGTCAGTCGCTCTCCCCTCTCCTGCTTGAAGGCCTTTCTCCACTCAGAGCCTGACAGGCTGTAATTCTGCTCCAGAACAAAAAAAAAAAAAACTCAAAGTGCAGCATCGCTCTCAGCAGCAGTCAAACTTATATTTTTTCTTATTTCAGACAGTAGTATTTCTCTCAGGATTAGACGGATGCTGCTTTCTCGCCGCGGTCATAAAAAGAGCTGATTGTCCCGCTGACCCCTCGTGGGGGTCGTCCACTTCCCGTGGCCCCTGCGTGCTCAGACTGTGTTAAACTGCCCGACTATAAAAGACAAAGCAGAGATGATGGAGAAATTAGAGCCTCTGTTTTACTTCTGTTTCCCACTGAAGCTCCGGTGTTAAAATAAAAACCCTGGCATATATCATTGCTATATCAAACCTGTAAATCTGTCCAATTCCACTCAAGTTTCTTCTTAGATATTATTATTATATTCTTAGATATTATGGTGCCACGTCAGTGCCCTAGATTTCAGTCCATTTTATTTTGCATTCTCTCTTTCATCCTTGTATTATTCATGTACTTTATTAATAAAATAAATCCCGATATGAGTCTTTTTTTCTTTCTCCCTCCAGGAATCACCAAAGCTTCTTCTTTTATCTTGAAAAGCTCGCAGGGCTTCCTTGATTGTTCTATTTAATTCTGGGTTGTTTCTTCTTCGTCTTCTTTGGAAATGTAGAAATCAAGAAAATCATAAAACATTGAATATTTTTACTAAATAATGAAGAGCAGATTTCAAAAAAGAAGCATTTTTACTGCATCTTAATTTTGTTTCCCACCTCTAGTTTCTGTAAAGGTTTGACCTGCCGACTCCGACTCCTTTTGAAGAACTATAACAAAATAGAGGTAGCCGGTATGCTAACTCATTTAAACACTAACGTTCATGGGTTATAAACAGCAAACATGCTTATTGCATATCCCCAGAGTCGTGTTATCTTGCAAAATTTAGCATGAAACATGATGTAGGAAAATTTGAATATTCTTCACTTTAAAAACTGCTGAGTTAAAAGCAACGTAATTTGTGTTTTCTTTGGCCAAGTACTGAGTGAAATATGGTCTGTAATAATGTAATAAATAAAGCATTTATTGATAAAAGAATTATTTCAATTTTCAGTGTGTATTAAAGTTTTTCACAATGCATTTAACCAGGCAGTAAGGAAACTGTCTCTCATGTGCGATTCTTACTAAGCGTCATCTGAGTTTCCTTGTTATAAAGTGCTGGTCAGTGCAGTCGTGTTGCCTTCAGGCTCTGTTTGCTAGTTGGACATTTAAGTGATGTCATCACCACTTTCTCTGGGGATGACAAATGGCACTACTGCAGCCAAAGTGCTTCTTGTTTTTCAGACTATCACCATATTCAGCATAAATGTTTGAAAAGGAAAAGGAATTGATTGCCAAAAACAGGATGTTTCCGTAAGGTCAGGGTTACTTAACAGTTTGGAAAAGTATAGAAAAGTCTGAGATTTAATTTTCAGAATAAAGAGGGGAAAAAATGGGAAAATATTTGTAGATTGAGACTTCAACCCAACCTCATTGCCTGTCCATCCATTCTTAAAAATTGGCCAAAAAATTCTTGAATTTGTCGTGAAAACTGACAGAACCCTGTGAGTACAAAATCTCCCTGCAGGGTTCAGTCCAGCACAGATGTGTGCGTGTGTGTGTGTGTGTGCGTGGGCGTATGTGTGTGTGTGTGTGTGTGTGTGTGTGTGTGTGTGTTTGACCATGTGGTGACAGATTGAGCTCGGGGGAGCCGTGACACGCTGCTCCCGACTCTCATGTCGAACGTAATCCGAGTGTCTGGTTGCAGCTCAGAAATGTTACGCTCACCTTCGTTTCTCTCTAAGTGTCTGGTTTCATTTAGTTTTTCTTTGTCTTTCTCATTTCTCCGCTTGCACACTAGGTGCTTTGTGTCCCACACATGCCTCATGCCTGGGAAGCTTTGCTCACAGGAGTAAATAGCTTCTGTGTGACATCAAGAAATGGCAGCGATTTGGGTTCCATCTCCACAACTCATACTTTTCCACAAATGGTTTTTATGGAATGCAGGATCACAGCTGCTGTTGTCGTCTGAAGATAAACCACGTTTTGTAGGAAATACTGAAGTGCCCACTTCTGTCAGTTTCTCTTCTGTAGAGGCTCGCAAAGAAGAAAACCATGAGACGATGACAGTTTGCTGTAAGCTATAGGAGGGAGAGCAAACAGGTGAGACCAAATGGGAGCTTTCTGGGCTGAATGCAGCTATGTGGAGAGAGCAGCTGTAAAACACGGCGGTGGCAGCATCATCAATTTATTTCAGCAGGAAAACGGGTCAGACTTGACGGTGAAAACGACAAAAGATTGAAACTATGGTGGAGACTCACTTAATAGTAGGAACATTTTCCTAAACTTAGTCACAGAGTTACAATAAAACGGTTTAGATCGTACATCCATCCATCCATCCATTTTCTTCCGCTTATCCAGGGTCGGGTCACGGGGGCAGCAGCTTCAGAAGCTGCTGCCCCCGTGACCCGTGACCCCCCGTAACCCCCTGACCCCGGTTTAGATCAGGGATGTCAAAATCATTTTCATTTTGGGCCACATCAAAAATCTGAATGTCTTTAAAGGGCCGGTTGTACCAGAATAAGTTGATAAAACCAATTAAATTGTTAGAATACCAACAAATAGCTGTTTCTCCACGATTTTGTGATTGTTTTAGTGGTATTTTTTTTGCAAACAAAGTGACAGATTTTGCGGTGAATATTTAGAAATGTTTGTAAGGCATTTTTATAATATTTTCGCTGATGTTAAATATAAATTTGTATTGCTCCCTGCATCAATTATACACTGTAGCTTTACATCCAGTAATGCTGAGGCAGCAGTCACCAATTTTGAGAAAATTTACAATAAAATATTTTTTTAAAACCAGAGATTTAATATTGTGTAAATTTGTGAAAAATTGTAAGAACTTGTTGATGTAATTTAGAGTTTAAAGGGCCACATAAAAAAACTATGGCGGGCCAGATGGGGCCCCCGGGCCTTGAGTTTGACACTTGTGGTTTAGATTAAAGGATATTCATGTGTTAAAATGGCCCAGTCAAAGTTCCGACCTAAATCCAATTGGAGATCAGGTTGAAAGACTTCAAAGTTGTTGTCTTCACCATTACAATGGATTACAGATATACGTAAATATCTGTTAACTAGGGGGGGAATTTACCGTATCATTTATCATGATATGAATTTTGATTCGTCATTGTTGCTTTAAATTCCAATAAACGATGCTTAAATCCCCCACAAACTGTCCACATTGTCGAGATTATTAGTTCTCCACTGTGTATTCCATGAAAGTACTATTGCATATCAGAAGTACTATTACATATGAGTAAATTTTGTAGTTAGCAGTAGTGATAAAAATCCCATTTCCTTACATGACTGGTGTCATAATGGTTGCATTACAAATGGTAATGTGTCTCAAGAGTAATATTTGTGTTTATAGAGTTATAATTGATAAGTCAGGCAGTCACAGCTTTGATGCTAAAAATACAGTAAGCTAGTATTGTTATAACAATAGTACCACAAAAATACTTAACACAGCTTAACTGCTATGTGCTAATCTGACTTTATTATTATTATTTAATTTTTTTTGCAAGGGTACAGTTTATTTCAAATCTTTCAACAGAAGATTTCTAAAAAAGAAAAAAGAATAAAAATCCAAATCGATCACTGTTGAGCATCCCTAATTTATCAAAACTACTTTTCTCCCCAAACTCCGTGTCTTCCTGGGATACTTTGGTTAGAAACTGAGAGCCGGGGAGGAATCCAGCGGCGATGAAAGAAACGCAGTGAACTCCCGAGTAAACAGTGATGGAACAAACCAAGAGAGCTGGGAGACAAGAGAAATCATTAATGCATCAAAGGCTGTCAGAGGAATACCGACTGAAAGTCTGAAAGTGTAAACACAGCAGATGGTGAGCATCTCATCCTTGGACGGGCGATTGTGCCCCGCTGATGTAGTATTAGCCCCTGCTGCGGTTGTTTGTATCTGCCTGTCAGTGAGAAGGGATAATAGTGAAAATAGCTGAGCGGATTATGAGCTTAGGCCGGCTGGTCTCCACGACGAGAACTGTGATTAACACACTTTCTGAGCTTCCAGCAAACACCTCATCGCAAAAAAAGAAAAAAAAAGAACCATTATCATTCTTATTACACACTCACCCTCTTAAAACGCAAATGTGCTTGAAAACAAATTAAGGCTTATTACTGTGCTTGTGGCAGGATGTACTGCTTCCAGTGACAGCGTTTGCTGGAGTCAGCACTAAAACGCAAACGCAGACGAAATGAGACGTAAATCACGAACGCGTTCGTCGCAAAATGACGTGGCTATTAGGGCAAACAGCTATTTACAGGAAGCTTAAAAGATTTACTGTTAATAGTTTAGTATTACACTGCGAAACAATTAAATTCACTCAACGTCAGAAAGAACATTCAAATGATTAATAAAGAACATTTATAAATCGTCATGGTAAGATTGGTGTTTTAATGAGTTGTTATAGTTTTCTAGAACAAGCGTCAATGCATTTTGAAAACAAAAACTAGATCTGCATGTTTACATGTGTTATGAATTTGTCCTGTATGGTCAGAGCTGTTCATATAGTCTCAAATGTCTGCATACATCATTAAAATGTGAACAAATGTCCCTTACCCAAAGACTCCATCAGGGTTTCAGGGCCATCTGGAACAGTGAATATAAAAAAAACTATTCACTCCTGTGGCTGTCTCACTCTTTTTTTTACTGATTTTATCAATCAGTTATGATTTTAAAAAATGACTTTTTTGACCAAACAAATATACAAGAAGGTTTCAATGGCTCCTTTTGACTCCTTCAAACATTTGACTTTTTTTGGCATTGTGGCTAAAAGCACTTTTATCTCTAGAGAAGGCATTTGGTATGTTCATATCGGCAACACATCGACTCAGTCGGCATCCTCTCAGTTCATATTGATGCTAACCTCGTTTCATCAGGTTTTCTACACGTTTCACTAACTCATATCTAAGACCTTTTTAAGAACATTATAAATATTGAATTTAATACTTGTATCTCCTCGGAAATGTAAGAACATCGTCCAGCCAACTGGCGATAAATTTACACGTAACCATGATAGATGCAAAAACTCTAGCTACCTATCTAAAACAAGTAGTGGCTTATAGTCTGACAAATACGGTAATTAACATATGAAAGGCCAATGTACTTTTAAAAAAAATTAATTAAAGCCACTTTAAGATCTTAATTTTAGATGAATAAATTTAGGACTTTTTAAGGATGTGCAGACACCCCTGTTCCCTGTGATCAGCCCAGACAGTGAAACGGTAACCCCCCGGCCCGATAAAAGGTTCTGTATGCAGAATCCGGCTGTGAAGACAACCCCGTCTTATTCATGCATCACTCCCTGCGCGCCGGCAGCGGCGGCCTCATTCTGACCCCGCAGTCACACGCTGAAAGAAGTGAGATGAAGAAGGGAGGCTGGCGAATGAGACCGGGCTTTAATCTGCTTGGTCCCAGCCCGGCTGCTCGGCCCATCCGTCTTCCCCCGCCGTCCGCCTGCTCCTGTGAGGTGCCCTCCTTTAACTGTAATCACAAGGAGGCGAGAGCCAGGTGAGGGATGTGTTGGGATGGGGGTAGTGAGGAGGAGAAGCACATCTCTCTTTTTTATTTCTCCTTTCACCTGTGTCGCCAGCGAGGATGTCTTCGCTGTAACAGATCAGGGCATAAACTGCGGAGCATCCATCCCATCAGCGGACCAATCAGTGTGAGTGTACTCAACGCACACAGGACATATCAATTAGAAGGAGAAAGCGAGTGGAAGTGCAGAGTTGGCGTGTATTTGTGTGTGTAAGTGTAATATATTATGGAGCAAACTTGTATATCAAAAGGTAGTGGGTCTTCTTCATGTGAGGTCAACTGAAAGTTTAGAAATTAAGCAACAGAAAGACAAACAAGTTACTTTAACCTTTTGCTAAATGAGACGATAAGAGATCGGTCTCGACTAAAGAGCCTCTTCTGCTTTTGTTTTTTTTTTTTAAACATCTTCCCATGTATCAAGAGTTATAACAACATATCACATTACATTTTGTTGCAAAAAGTAATTAATAAAAGTCAATAAAACATTATGTGGGCGGCCAAGTGAATGTACACCAGTCCAGAATTTGGTGCCAGTGCGTCTGAAAGAATATACAACGGATAGCTTTAAAAAAAAAAATGTGTTCTAGTTCTGGTTTCTAATGCTACTAATTAATACTGCCAAAAATCTTCACTAATCTCCCTAAAGACACATTTGAAACCCATTCTTATTCCATAATACGACATCAGCTTCAGTTCTTGTGGGAAAACTTTCCACGAGGCGATGGAGTTTGTCTACGGGACGTTTAAACGAAACAAATCAGTGAGGTCAGACACCGAACTCTTATGTCAACCCTTAGAAATTGTTGCTAAAAGTGGACGACTTATTAGATTAAACTACTTTTACACCCCGTCACACTGCTGCTAAAAGTGAAAAGACAATCATAATATGTACCAGAGCTGCTCGGTTATAGAAATAATAATAAGTAGCATGTGTTTTTAGCATCTGTCTTTATAAACAAGGAGTGGTCATTTTCTCTTTTGTCATTTATTATCTTGGCAGCTTCAACTTATTCCAGGAATGAAGCAGCGTTTGTCCACAGCGCGTTGTTACCGGTCAAATGCTACTGGGTCTTTCCTTTTCTTTCTGCTGTCTTATGCTGACTTTGAAGACTCTATCAACCTTAAATGATCATAATTTGGTGGACATTGCAAAATTAAAGCATACTTGCAAAGCAAAAAAACTAATCAAATAGAAAAACACGAGTATTTTCTGACGATGTTCTTATCATTACTGCTTGAAACCAAAATCAGAACTGAAATGCAGAGTGTTATCAAATATATTAATGCTCTATATTTGTTTTAAGACATTAGTTAAAGCCTGTTTTATAGAAACATCTCTCTCATACGGCAGCATGACCCCACCTCTGCTCCTAATGCTAATTATTATTTTAATATTCCGTTAAGAAACAAAATCAATAAAGAGTGTGGGTGGATAAGGGAATGCATGAGTCCAAAATGGTTTACCACTGTGTAGTAAAAACAAAAACAACTTATTCATGAGTGAGCTGTGTTCTTTCTGGTGGCTTTATGAGAGCTGCCTTCATATATTGCAGCAACTTTCAAATAACCCCTGAGCACGAAGCTCAAATCATATCGTCTTCCCCCCCCAAAAAGAGTCAGACAGGGATGAGCGCATGTCTGTATGAGCATATGTGCTTGCAAGGCAAAAGCAGGCAAATAAAGAAAAGAAAAATGTGTGGCCGACTGAAGGAAGCCTGAAGCCGAGTGTACTGTACGTCGGGCTCGGGGGGGTTTACGGCAGACGTACAGAGCTGACTTTTCCATCATTACTTTCGGTGTGCGCGTTTCAAGGGATGCACCTGTCGGCATCGTCTTCTTGGCAGAGACAAAGTGGTTTGTTCGTATGCGACTGCAGGACCGCACTGGTGCGATTTAATGTAGACTCTAGGCTGAGCGGACAAGCAGGTGTAACTTAGGTGTGAGCTCCAAAAAAACATAAATCACAGGTGCAACATTACAGTCTCTTTCCTGGCTCAACATCCAAGGAGAGATTGGTTTGAGCTAAAGATTAGCACAGATGTACAGGAGCGGTTTCTGAACATTATATCTCAACAGCACAAAGCAGTTCATAGTTTTGAAGTGGAAGCGTCTTTTGGTCTCTATCAGCTTTAGAGACTCAACATTTTCCCCCCCTATTCTCTTCAATGTCAATCTGACTGGTTCCCTTTAGCTTAGAGGTTTTAAAATGATTTTGTTAAATTACAAGCCACTGAACAAATTAGTGCATTAAAGACATGTTGCTGTTGTTTTTGTATCAGTCTTTCAGATCGATATCCTAGTTCCAACCTGCTCTGCATTCCCACAGCCAAACATGGAGAAGCAGCATTCAGTTTTTATGCTCCCCTAATCTGAAACAAACTTCCGGAAAACTCCAAACCTGCTGAAACACTGATTTTTTTGAAAGGAAGGCTAAAAACACACTTGTTTAGAGTTGCATCTGACCAATAAATCTTGACTTTGACGATTGAATTTGACAAAATACAATGTTTCTCGTTTGCCATTCTTAGCATAAATGGTTATTATATGTTATATCATATGGAGAACTTTAAACTGTCTTGTTACCAAAATGTGGTATGCAAATTAACTTGACCTGACTCTTGCCACAATTTGTCAGTTGGATTACGATCTTTAGTACATGTAAACAAAGGAAACTCCAAAACTCCTAAGGTTCAAAGTTTTCTCTACATGGTTTGTAGCAAACAGGAAGAGTTTTCTTTCTTTCTTTCTTGCAATTAATAGTTATCCTGTCAATAAATTCTACCACCTGAGCTCCCGCAAACGTTGGTGTTGTGGTTGTTTTCAGTTGTGTCAGACTCTATATTTGGATAATAGACTCAACAATAGATTCTGTGAAACGTTCAAAGCTCACAACATTGTTTCATAACCCTGCATTAAACTTCTCTCCAACTTTTTCCCAAATCAGTCTGCTGTGCTCCTTTATCTTTGTGACACTGTTTATTCAGCAAAGTGCTCCAACAAGCCTTTGGTTGCATCCTTCACCTGTATGAAAAACAATCCGAAGAGCACAAATCCCTTTCCTACCACTTCACTATTGTTCACCCTACCATGTTGGAGTGTCGCACAAAATCCTCCAGAAAGATGCCATCAACTGTGCTGTTGCAGGGTGGCAAAATGTGGACAAGTTTCTAAAAACTTTGCAACGCGGCTGTGGTCCGGCATCGTCCTCAGAGGCAGAGTCAAAGACAGAAAAACAAACATCGACCTCCTTTGCCGCCGAGCTCAACCCGACGTACAGTCAGCTCCCAGACGTCCTGCTGCCACTGATGTACATGTGAGAAAATATTCCCTTTGCTGCGCTCTCTGCTTTCACCGAAAGCCCAGTCGTGTTCTGGATCCCTGCACTTCTTTGTTATTTTCATCTGAGCAGCTTCACTGGACGAGCAGAGGTTCAACTCCAAACACTACTTTTCTGTTTTATTCTCCATTTGTTTTGTACGTTCAGGGAACGAGTAAATCGTAAAATTTTCACCAGAGCCCATAAAAAAAGTATATATATTATTTTACTTAAGGCCATTTCTGCTTGTGAAGATATGAGCTATGCAGAAAGGAATGGAGGTCAGTTTGTAACAAAGAACCTGCATGCACTTTCTGTACTGCTGGAATTTAAAACCATTATAACAGATACAAGCCTTTATAAATCATTTATACGTCTAGGAGGCTAAAGCAACTGTAGCGTTTGGAGGAGCTGGTCCTGTTCCAAATGAACTCTGGTGTGGATCATTTATGGTGTGATGCAGCTACCAGGTGTACGCTGCCAGCTTGAGCTAAATACCTTCCTATAGCCAGGCTGGCATTGCATTGTGGGATGCCTTCAGAGTAAACAAACTAATAAACAACGTCTTTGCATCTTTTTCATAAAGCATAACACCCAAATTCAACGTTCAAGACATGTTCTCTAACTTTATCTGTATGCTTCTCAGATAATTGGCGTTTTAGTAAACAGCATACTTCTGCTAGCTCAGGACAGAGCGTCCGCTTCCTGTTTTTACTTTTGGCGTTTCCTCCTTGGACACGTCTGACCAGGCAGAATCATCACATAGTTTGTAGTGACAGGTATTGGTTTGCTTGGAGTTTTCTCTGTGTATGAAGAAACCAAATCGCTGGAGAAAGTCATCGACTGATTTGGACTGAATTAAATGAACACACTCAGACACATACCTGGGATATTGTCAGTAAACCTAAATGTGTGTGAACTGGAACAGCAGATGTTTTCATTATATCTAGGTAGGATGCAAACTAAAATAATTTTTTTCAGCTGTTAAACTAAATTGGTAGCCAGTTTAAATGGTTAAAAAAAGAAAAGTATTTCCATTGTTGCCCAAAGCTATTTTTATTTTTACTTCCTAGTCAGGAGCAGATTCAGGTGGAGCTGCTATTCGGCGAGTAATTCACCGTTAGGCATCAGACGTTTCGTTTAAAACCAACTTTTAATAACTATGTATATATCAGCAATGCAGATGAGTTCACAATGGCGTTTTCATGACACAATGAGCCACAACTTTCCTAATTCACTTAGTAGAAGGATTTATTTATCTCATGCAAATGAGTGTCATAAACATGTGGAACGCAAAGGCAGCAGAGCCCAACCAGCTAATCAATCATAGCGTGGGTGTGACAGGTACCGGCGCTCTCAACTTTCTGTATACCGCCTACAAAAAACAAATTGTTAACAACACAGATGGCACAAACAAAAAAAAAACACACAAAACACACACAGACAAACAACAAAGTGGCACAAGTTCTCACTCATCGCTGCACACTGAGGAGAAGATCAATCACTGCATGAGAGGGAAGGGGATAAAACGGCAGAGCAGAAATGAAACGGAAAGAGAAAAAGGCATTTGCGCACACACTTTAAAAAGTTGGTGTGTGTGTGGAGGACCAACAGCATCAGACACAACAATGAGTCATCCTGGCTCATTGTTCTCATCAAACAGGGACTGATGGGAATTCCTGAAATACACACACATCCACACAGTGGAGTAGTATTACTCTGGCCTTATGTTGGCCAGGCTGCCAGTCAGAAGGCAAAACTATTCCAACAACTGGCGCACAGCACAACTGTTTCTGCAATTTGTTTTTAATTAAGGGGGGTTGCATAGAGCATAGAGCAGTAGTCATTATCTTTGCAGAATTAGACAACTAGTAGAGCAATCTCATTTGGGGCAGTCAGAAAAAAATAGGTTCTCACATAGGATTGAAGCTAACAGCTTCTCAGACCCATTTAGCCTTTTTACATCTGTGAAGCCATTGACTTTCAAGCAGAATTTAACGACTACTGGTACTGAGAAAATTGTCTAAGATCCAAATCCAGCTACCTGTTGCATTCAACCAGCCCCAAATACAACGTGGGTCTTTCTAATGGCAGAGAAGCAAAACGTGAGTCTCTACCTGAATGTCTGTATGGTGTATGCAAGTACAACTTGTAACCAAATCTCCTGTTAGTTCTGTACTGGACGCATTTTTAAAGTTTAGAATATGCTCAAGAAAATCTGATTACTGTCAGAGTATTTCAACTTTTCTTGTTCGAAAGGTTGAAAGACAAACCAACAAAAAACACAGAGTTGTTTATTTTGATGACTCACATACCAAAACGCATCTAATCTTTAAAACCGAGGCATCAAACCCAGCCGTCATTTCTGTGAACCTATATGCCCTAAATAACTATGAATGGATGTTATGTTATGCATGCATAACTATGTTATGCATGTACAATAACTGGCTTTAATTTGTTTTTATGATGAGACGGAATTGACTGTATATTTATTCACACATTTATTCACGATTAGTAAAGTACTTTGAATCTAAATAAAGAAACTGAATTAAATTAAATCAAAGTGGGTCTGAAAAAGCAACATTTGAAGAAAATATTAAAACCGAATTATTTTTAAACAGCAATGCTAACCATCAGAAATGTTACGGCAGCCACTAAAGCTGCTTTTAACTCATTACAACAAACATTTGTAACGTTATAACATCGTCTGCATAGCTAAAAATGATACTACGTTATTTTACTCCATTTAGTTAAAAAAAAGATTTGCATCACAACTCATGAAGGCTAATGTTTTGTTGTGAATAATCTGCTTATCATTTGTTAGATCTGAGTTCTTTACCATCTTCATACAACACTGGATCCATTATGTTGTAATATCTTTAGTTTCTGCGGTGAAACAAGGGAAGCTGCCTGAAGTGCAGAATCTGGCTTCCACCTCATCATCTTGGCTGCAAGTTGCAAAATGAAAAAAAAAAAAAAAAAAAAAGCAGAGAGCCCTTCAGAGGTGGAGGACTCATGTAATATGCATAGCCACCAGCTCTTTGAGTGTGTTTGCCTGTGTGCATGTGTGTGTGTCACTGTGTGATTGTGTGTATTTGCTGGAACTTATGTGGCAGAATGACGGAGGAGCGGGAAGAAAAGGGAGACAGCAGAGGAATAAGAAACAGACACTCAGGATTTTTGGACATTGCCACGGTTCTCCTTTATCTGATGGAGGCGAGAGGACCGGAGAGGTCCATCAGGGACAAACCACAGGAGGGAGAAAGACTCCCCTTTGTTATCTTTCTGGCTCATCTTACATATTTTCTACTGTTAGCATATCATGTGTATCTTGCCATTGTGAGACTGTTCAGAAAGGCGTTACAGGAAAAGGAGACAGGTTTAGGTGAAAGCCTTGACTCGTCATTTTGTAGCTTTACAGCCACAAACTTCTGTGAATTTTATTGGAGTTTGTAATGGACCAACATTAAACAGTGCTTAGCTTTAAAAGTGGTCTAATAACTGGGATGTGCATTTGTTTCCAGCCTCCTTTACTCGGCTCAAGGTGCTGCCGCTAGCTTTCAAAAGTTGCCTAATGCAAGCAGACCGGTGTTTAATTTACGCTCAGTGTAAATCCAGCTGCTCTGTGAAGGACTCTGAGGTTTGTTAGAGAAGATTAGAGGAAAAGCATCGTCATGGAGACCAAGAAACACAGCAGACGGGTCAGAGAGAAAGTGGTAGAAAACTTTGAAGCAGGGTTGGGCTAACTAAGCATCCATCAGCCAAAAATAGAAAGTGGGTGGCTCAACCGAAAACCTGCCAAGACACGACCATCCACCTAAACTGACATTTATGGAAAACTAACAAGGAGGAAATAGTTGCTTAGAGAAAGCAGTAAAAAGTCCGGATTGTTGGGACAACTATATGTGTTAGCACACCATTGCTAATGATTGCTAACGACGTACTATTCAATTTTCCAGACGCTTCTGCTTTACATTCTGCATCACAATGTCCACATTGTGTTTAAACGCAATTTAAACGCAATCAAGACTAGTGATTTAGGGCAGTGAAAACCTAACCAACAGCTAAAAGATGCCAGGTACAATTAAATGCAACACCAACCATATGAGTCTATATGATAGAGTGGTATAGCTGAAATCTGTGAATACTTGAGACCCTCTAAAAAACATGTAAACTTACTTTTTTAATAGCTCACACACCAAATATACCTTAATGTCCATTAATAACTGCATTGGAAACAATCTATTGCAAAAAGCAACAGCTACAGTTTTCATTATTTTTACTGTTGGGGGTTCATCCAATAAGCACCAGGGAAAATAAATGGCACTCCTGGATTGGCTGCATTTCAAATCCCAGCCAATAGCATATAACGTATCATTGCACCAGTGTGCTGAGCTGGGTTTTCTTTTGAATATTTATAAATGTGCTGTGAAAAAGTGTATTTATCGGCTGAAGCCAATTCAAAATGTACAGAAAAGCTTTGAAAAATGATCTTGAGTCACTTTAGACAGAAGAATGGAGTAAAACCTCAGGGTCTGGATGAAGAAGGCAGCTGCAAAGATTTCCAACATATGTTGTACTAAAGTCTTAATTACTGTTTAAAAAAGATAATAAACCCTGGAACATATTAAAGCACGTACTCATTTTTAATGAGGATATTAAAGATGAATTAAAAACCTGTTAATCTCTGAAGATTGGCTTTACAAAGAGCCTATAAGAGACCTTTCCAAGAAAACCGATGAACCTGATAGGACGATAGCTCAGTCCTAATTACACCCTGGCTCTAATTGACTGTTGGACCAATTAATGTGGTTTTTGTGGGTAATGTATCAGCGAGTGAGCGGAGCCAGGCGCTGCTGTAATCATAATTACAGTAGACAACAGATCAGAGCAAAGTGGGATCCCACAAAAATGCACCAACACACACGCCAGCTTTGATTCATAAGCACCCATTAGACCCAGTTTATCCATTTGTGTACATTTGCAATTATGATAGATTAAAAAAAAGCAACAAAAAACAGAGAAAAAAAACCTGAATCAAACATGTTTTTATTTTCTAAATGTTTTGTCAAATTAAAAAACGAAGCAGCCGTGTAGAGCTTCACTGGTAAATATTAATCATTTCTGAATAAATCTGCCTTGTCTTGAGTAATTAACGAGACTTGAGATCACAAATGCAAAGCGGGCTGACTGCGTTCGTGTGCCTGTGTATGTGTGTGTCTGCATGCGTGTGTGTGTGAAGGAGTTACTGGTGACCAATCACATCATTGTCAGCAGTTGGAGAAAAAAAACAACTCTGATTATACGAAGAGAGACATTCACACGTATCCACACGCTGACAAAACACATATCCACGGCTAATGTCCGGTGTCAGTCCTCCTGCGTGTCGCAGGTGATGGCGGGGTCACCGGGTCACAACCAAACTGGGTCACACAAACAAACAGAGAACAAATCAGGATGTGTAAGAGCTTAACGGACTACTCTGCCTCTCACTGACTGCAGATCAGGGAGATTTAAAGGTGAGTGTGAAGTATTCAAGACCAAAAAAAAATAGTGTATTTGAGGGTTGTGTGAGAAGCCTCCGGCGAACTCACTGATGAAACAGAATGGAATATCAGCGATTGACAGAAAGAAAAAAAACACACAAACAACAAGAGTTCAGAGGTTCTGATTGTGATGAAGGCGAGCTAACGGGGAGAACGCCATGGAAAAGGTTGAATAAAGCTGGAAAAGTTTGGAGGGGAACAAAACATGTCAGAGAAGAGATCACGGATTTAATCCACACGCTTTTCTACAAACAGCATAATAGATAAGGAGGAAGCAGGCCAGAGGGCAGAACAGAAACCTTCTGCGCCGACAACTCCAGAAGAACCGAGCTTGACCTGCAGATGCCTCCAACACGATAAACCGGGAGATCCAGGAAGGATGGCATGGATGACTAGGAATTAGGAAAGAAATAATTGCTGTCATTGAAATCATTTAATGCACTCAGCGAGCAGACATTCACCTTCAAGTCCTTCTAGATTAACCTTCTCTTAAAATATCTGTGTTTACTTAATTGTAGGCTATTAAAAAGCTAATTAACAAATAAATGAAAGGTGACCTGTTGAACAGGTTATGGTCGGTTTATGCTCATCTATCACAAAATCATTTTGCTTTATCAATAACCAAACGCACATTTGATCCTCTCTGGTCCATAATCTTAACTGAGTTGACAAATCCCACACTGAACAAAGATTCTTTAGTTTATCTTTTAAGATTCCCTAACCCTTTATTCTATGTATAAAAACATAAAACAAAGGCGTGTTTCTAATACTTTTCAGGGAAATCAAAACCAACTCGGAATTAGACAATAAATAACTTAGTCAAACCTGGACTGAATTACTTTACAGCTTTGTAAATACAGAATAATCTTCATGTTTGATTTCTGATTTCAAGTAGCTGCTACGAGTTGAATTTTTTTCATATTTGAATTTGCCCAGTTTGTTCATAAACACATCTCTGAAAATTATAAGCGATTATCCCCGATTGCTTTTAAGCTCAGCCAATTAATCTTGGCTCCTGTCCCAGATTCCAACAAATCACCGGAGTTGAAATACCGTCAGTGGTGACGATGCTCTTAAAAGTCTAATTCCCATGCAACATGGGACAGCCCTGGGCTTGTATTAAAACGCTTTATGATTGGTGAAACCTTTCACTGTGGAAACAGAAACCATTGTGGGTCATTTTATCTGCAACTGCCTGGGATGAAACGTCTTCTCTTTATTAGGGTTGAACAGATATAAAAATTTGGGCCAGTGTCGATATCCGACATTGATATTGCTGTTACGCCGATATTTACCGACATTGTGAAGATTTTATATATTTCACCATCTGTTTGCTTCAGTTAAACTCTGCCACATAAATATGTTTGGTTTCACATGACCAAACTCCTCCGTTCTGCCATTCCAGAAACAAATTATGTACATAAATATTGGTTTTTAATATTGGCCCAATTTTAGTTGTTGTTCTGATAACAATATCTTAGACGATGACTGCATCAGCTGATACCGATGTTAATATCAATATATTATGCATTTCTAATCTCTTTCTAACCCTTTATGACCTAAATTTCAAATCCCCACATGGATATTTTTGCTCAATTTAATTGTACGCAGTTCTTTAAATACCGGTTAAGTAAATATATTTGCCTATTTGTCCATAAAACCTGGAACTTTCAACATCTATCAAGTTTCTTTCACAGTTTATCATCTATTAAAAGAGTTTCCCTCAGATTAATTTTACTTCATGCAACAGCAGGAGCCAAATTACTGTATTTACTCGGTATTGGCTGGAAAGGGTAATGTCTTTAGAAACCATTGAAATTTTTCAGATAGCTCAAAGTATGGAGGAATTACGGTACTGCACTCAGTCTGGCCAGCAAGGGTTAAATACGTCATGGTAACTCACAATTTTGATGCACTTAATTACAGTTCATTAAGAGAAAATGGAGTTGGGTAAAATCATAGCTGATGGGTAAAGCCTTACAAAAATGAAAAGTCAGCCTTAAGTTTCCAATAAGTCCATTTCTATTATTAATAAAGTTCTCCTTTATTTCAAGAACTTTCATAATACTAACTGTGACACAAGGGACATTCCAATCATCTTTTTCCTCCAACAGAGAGATGAAAGAGAAACTCTCTAAGTGCAAATTAATTGTCAGAGGAGCAGATTCTGCTAATAGAGTCTGCCTCACTAATCCAGCCCGATACGGAAAATGTATTCGGCTGTATCACAGAGATGACTGACATGCTGCACAGGTACCATATGGGCTCCGGCGGCGACAGCGGCCCCCGTGTAACTCAGCAAGTGCTTTGATCAAAGCAACTTCCTATTTGCATCGCCATGCTTCGTAGGACATCTGCATAGCAGCTTTGCCCAAGGGAGCGCTGACACAGCAGGCAGGGCTTCCTCGGCATCAGCACAATGAAACTTAATGTGGGAGTTTGTACAGGTGGAACAGAGAACACAAACCATCTCACCTTTCCTTTCCCAAGGAGGTAAAAACGCAGGAGCGGGTTGCTCTTCGACGATGACGAAGATAAAAATAGGAAATCTCGCTCAGCCAGATGTGGGTCCAACATGACGACCTCTCTTTCCAGGGTCCTCTTTCATTCGCTATGCTGCGACTGCAGAATTCGATGACTGGAAGGCAATTTCAGCCAACGTGTCAAACCCAGCAAAGCCCTGTAATATCTGTACTTAACGGGGGAATGGTGATTTTCACTGATTGTCAGTGTGTATATCTAACCCTGCTTCTGGAAAATGTGTAGATAAAACCCACCAAGTATCACAGCATGGAAGTAGGTCCTGAGCCTGCTGGAGAATTATGGAAATTAAAATAGGGGTGAAAAGCAGGAAGAGCGTGTTTTTTTATTCACAAATTGTAAATCAGCGGAGTCATAAATGTGAGAAAGTAAATAAATTCCTAAAAAAAAATCTAACTTTTAAGATTTTTAAAAGTTAGATTTTAAAAATCTAACTTTTAAAAGTTAGATTTTTAAAATCTAAAAATTAGATTTTTAAAATTTAAAAATCTAACTTTTAAAAGTTAGATTTTTAAAATCTAACATTTATATACAACATATAAATGTTATCCATTTATATGTTGTATAAATGAGTAACATTTATACAACATTAGCCATGAATTTTTATTTCCTTACAAAGTGAAAAATAAAGATTAAATATCTGACTTGCATTTCAATGGCATACAGATAGAACATTATATACATAACTTTCCAGCAGATACAATGCTTCACACCTCAGCCAGGCTGCCATTGATGTTTTGGGACGTGACAAAATAGTCTCTGACTCACTCACTTCTGCATGGCAAATGCTTAAAGTGGCTACAATGGGAGGGCAGTCCAACCTTTTTTTTCCTATATTTAGCTCATAAGTATTTGACCACTAACTCATAGCCAATGTATAAGACACTAAACATTTACAGTTAGTAGAAACAGCAAAATGGTAGCAAGAGTCATGTTTGTACAAAATAGGCTTAATAGAGATCTGATGCTTTATAGATGTGAAAAGATTTTATGTTTCACCCAATGAACTTTTATCATGTTTACAATCTTGGCAGGGTAAGAAAGAGTGCAGCAGCTATAGGTAGCCACATGCTATCACATGTCAGAGTAAAATAAAAAAGAAACACCAACAATGAAAAGTGAAAGCTCTTTTTCTTCCTGTTACCTTGTTTCAAATGCTGACCTAAATAGAAATGGGCAGAATGTGTTACTGCGCTGACTGGTGCAACAAAACACATAGTGGGATATACAGTGGTCAGTAGCAAGAACACAAATTGTCACGTTTTTACAAAGCTAGAGGTTCTAAAAACCTCCTAAAGCATTTAGGAGGTTAGCTTAGTGCAAGACATTTTCAAGGAACGTAAAATAATAAAACCAGCAGAAAATGTTTCCTAAATATCCAAAGCATTCATTCAGTCTAATTCATCACAACAAATATTTTTAAATCAGTTCTTCATGGTGAAATGTCTCCTCCTGACCAGAAGCGTTAACCGTTTTCTCAGGAATTAAAAGCCAGCGTGTGTTGCTAGTTAGTTAGCGTGCTGTGAATTCAGTCGCGGTTTCTCATTTAAGTCTCGAGTGCCATTTCTTTCCTTTCATCTCTGTGAGCAATAATGAACCACAAGCCGCTGCTGTTCCTACTTTAATGGAGCTACACAACATATTCTTAACTGCATGAATATGGAGGGGATAAAGGGAACCGTGCTTCATGTTTTTTTTGGGTTTTTTTTTACAAAATAAAAGAAACAAGCCTGCAGGGGAAATTCTTTTCAAGTCCTCAGCTCATAAATCTCCCAAAGAAATATTTCAACAATAGTATATTTTTTGAGCCGGGAAACTCTGTGCTCACCTGTAGTCAACTCAATAAAGAGGAGGAAACCCAAGGCGTTTAGATAGAACCGTTACAATGCTCAATGCAAAATCATAATCTAAATGTTCCCATTATGGTAATACGGCTATAACCCTGCAGGAAAACAGCTGAGATTAGGCCTGTGTGAGCACTCGGTGCTTGTACACTCAGCCGAGTGTGTCGTGTATTCAGCCCTGAACAGATAACTGTTCTCCCAGAATCTGCCCGAGCGCAGCGGCATGATGGACCGGAAAAGCTGCACTCAGCTACTTCTGCATCAGACTGGCTCAGTGGGTATTACCGAGACAAATTTAAACAAAGTTTCTGTGCTCAGGTCTTCTTCACTGCATTGTAAATAAAATCTGTTCAATATGTTTTAGAAGAGGAAGAACAAAACAAAACAAAAAAACGCAGCCTCCAGCCAATGTCAAGGAGCCTGACCATCGAAAAGCAGAGATCAGTAAAATATGTATGATGGGGGGAGAAAAAAGCTTCTTGCCATAACACACACAAACGCGGGCCTACTTTGGCTCGGCGCATGAAACATTGATGGTGGCGGCATTCATTCGGCGGTGCAGCAGCTCAACCGCAGGATGGAGTTTACGTCTAATTTTGGACCGAACCCAGGAGACACGAGCTCTCAGGAAAAAGGGAGCTGGGCTGTTTTACTTCTAAAGAAATGTGTTTCACATGCAGCCCCGCATGTGGGTATTTATCTATATGCAGCCCACTACACAGAACTTTAAAACCGAAGAGATTTTTAGGTTCTTAACACCACAAAAGTGCTTCAAATTCACTAAGATAACTGAGCTGCAGTTTAAAATCTAGGTGACAAACCTAGAAATCTCCATAGCAACAAGAACAGAGAGCTCTGCACTAAGCAGATGATGGTGTACTGTAACAAATACCAAGATATTATTAAAGTACGTCAGCTGACCAAATTGTCACTCAACCTGCACAATGTTTTGTGAATATACAGTAAAGGCAAAATCAGTTGGACGATAAATTCTTTCAGAAATGATTGCGATAAAAAGTAATATTGTTGTTTTAAAACCATTTTAACAAACTGACGCTTTTTATGGTATAAAAATCCAAGTGCGGCCTTGCAAAGTTCAATAAACTTTAACTCCTAAAGAACATTAAACACTGTGACTAAAAGGCATTTTAAATATCCAAAATAAACAAAACAACAAAAAATGGACACTTAAAGTCTGTAAGCAAAATTGCCCTTCAAAAAAAAAAGGACTAAGTTGAGATGCATGCGCCTTTTGTCGACCGGTCTTTGGTAGAAAGAGGCGCGAGAAAAACAATCATGCAAATGGAAGTGATGGAGGTCGTTTTAATTTATCATGCGATTAATTGATTTATTGCTTATTGTGTCAGGCTTAAATGCAATAACTATACACCAAGTATTATGAGCTCACACTCAATCCAATGTAACAGCATCACCCGAGATGCTGAATGTCTCAGAGGCAGCTTGGATCACAGATGATAAGAAGAAGAGGGAGGACAATTCAGATTTGTTTTACCACAAATATAAAAATATCATGTTTTTAAATCAATCAGCCCAAAAATCGTTGAATTCTGTGATGTTTTGAATTATGCATAATTTTTACAGAGAAGAACCGACAGCAAGTGGAAACGTAACTTTTGACATTAAAAAAAAAAAAAGTAATGGGTGATGCACAAATGAGTGTAACAGCACGACTACAGAGCTCAACCAGGTCCGACCCTCAAAAATAAAAAAAAACGCACTGCGACTCTTCAAAACGAGAGGACTTATAAAGTTTAGAGGCAGAAACAGAAGTGAAAATAGCAACTCTGCATTACCACAGGCGGGATGAGGAGGAATCCTTCCCCGACGCCCCGACTCTGACTGAAGTCTGACAACGGAGAAAACGCTCCTTCAAAGACACCTTTTAATTTCTCATCAACTTTCACCCCCCACAGGTGAGAAGCATAATGTACACTCAGTCATAAGCAGACAGACGTCTTCTCTGCCTGCTGTAATGAACACGAGGATCAAAAAACAAAAAGGCGTCACTGCAAGATTTAGAAGAAAAGCTGACAAGCAGTTTCTCCCAATCTGCTGGAAACACACACACACACACACACACACACACACACACACACACACACACACACACACACACACACACACACACACACCCCAGCAGAAGTCCCGCTGATGATGTACACGCCACAAAGAAAACCATTGTTTTTAATCTCCTTGTTACAGTTTATCAGCTCAGTTTGATAGCACTCTCTCTCAACACACACACCCACACAGACACACACAAGAACATAGTTGGGAAAACAAACACTCTTCTGATCTCCCCTCTTCAGGAGGGCTTTGCCGGCTCTCTGTTAACCCTCCGCCTATCTAGACAAGAGTCGACCTGGAAATGGAACAAAAGGCTACACACACCCGCACGAACACACACACACATGCACACACACACACGCACCCGCACGGACACACACACACACACACACACACACACACATGCACACACAGAAAAAAGACTTGGTTTCCTTGCTTTGCCACTGATATGTTCCCATTTTTCCAAAGCCGCATTGATCTGATTGTGGCGTCTGCCTGTAAGCAACGAGCTCGTCGTCAAACCATTAACCGGAAGCTGCGATAGCTCCGCTCCCGTCAATAAGGATTTAACCTCGCCGATGAATTCAGACGCTAATCACGCCGAGGTAAATGCCTCGTGCTGAGATTCCAATTACCTGCTCGATACTCGCAAGGACAGAGGTTAAGTAAACAGGAGTGGAGGCGGGATAAAATAAGAAAAAAAGAAAAGAAAAGAAACAATTAGTGGTGCTTCTAATTAACGCTGAGGAGGTAGATGAGAGAGGTGACTCGGCACTTAGGAGGAGAAAAACGATGGAAACTTTACCAAACCCAGCGCAAACACTTTTTGTGCTTTTCTTATAGCTCAACACCTGAAGAGACCGCGCTGCATTCACGGGCCGACTTCACTGTTAGGGGCGAAAATGTCGGCCTGAAAAGTCACATGTAGCCGTGAACAAATGACCTGTGTTAAGGAGGAGTAATTGTCTTTATACAGCAGCCTCTAAATCTCCCTCCTCTGCCTGACTCGCCCATGTCATGCAGGCTCCGGTTGCCTAGCAGCAGATGTCCTCGACTCTGTTCTTTTGTTTAGTTTTTTTTGACTGACAAGAAACAAAAGTCAGCTCTTTTTTTATTTTTTTTATTTAATCGCTTTGGTAATAGGCAGCACTATCAGGGATGCTGGAGGGGGAAAAAAAAACATTCATTCCTAAACAAACATGGAGTTGAAACATTTGTCACCATCATCTGGGGACCAGAACCGAGTCGTTTGTTTCAGCGGAGCGTGGGCGCGCGCGTGCTCACCTGATGCCATCTGCATGTATCCGGCCAGGGTGCAGATCCTCCGCTCGCAGCCTCCGCCGGGCAGGAAGATGGTGATGATGGCCAACAGGGAGCTGACGGCCAGCAGGGCGCAGCCTCCCGAACACAGCACCGCGCTGGTCTGAGGGACACAACGACACGACTTCAGGTCAGAGAGACAAAATCCCACCACATGTTTACCTGTTTCCCTGCAGAAATATACTGACAGCGACTCACGCTGCAGAAACACAGTTTATAGTTTCAAGCACACTTGGAAATAATACAAAACAAATTCACAAGTAATTTTTCGGCAAAGAATGTGGGTTTAAGTAAATAATTTCTTAATTTCAGTAAGAAAAATGTACCAGTTCCACTGGAGGATTAACTCACTTATAAGATGGGAAAAATGTCTTGTTATAAGCGAAATAATCTGCCAATGAAACCAGCAGTTCAACAATATTGAGGAATTATTTACTTAAAACAAGCTTGCATATCTTGCCGAAAGGTTGGTTTCAAGTTAGTTTTGTGTTATTTAAAGTGTACTAAGGTATTTGCTCCAGAAACTAGACAAAAATATTTTGGTAAGACTTCGTTTTATTTTGTTTTAGGCAGTGCATCGAAGTTTATTTAGCTGCATTAACAAAGGGAGCTGGATTTCACAGAGTCTAATCAGACAAACATTAAAACATCACACCTCTACTTTATATCCTATTCCACGCATTTTACAAGCATTACTCTGTGTTCATTTATCACGTAAAATTCTCGTGACTTTCACATAACAAAATGTTAAAAGTTTAAGCGGCGTGAACACTTTTCCCCTTGCTGCTAAAGACTTACAGTTCCTTTATGACACTGGAGACACACACACCACAGCCAAAACATGTTGAGTTTTGTCAGATCGTGTAACGTCGCAGTCAGTCCGCCTTCCAGGTTAGTCGCTTTAACTCAGCTGGAAATCAGCCCTGAAACACCAAACGAGAGCTGCCTGTCCCTGTTCATTACACTTTTGCTTAATCACGACACCAGAAGCATAAGTACCTATTGGATACACGTATTCCAGATTTATTTATTTAAAACTTTCCCACAAACCACTGTTTTAAACTTACACCGCCTTCCTTGTCCTCAATGGAGCAGAATGTATCAATAAAACTATTAAACTGTTAAAACATCATAGCTTCCTTCATATTTAATGAGTACTTCTTAAAATTGAATAATTTTCAACATATTTTCACACTGATGTAATTTGATTTGACTGAAAAAATAACATGTAAGCACGCGCTGGTATCCGTTTATGTGGCCCTTTAAAGTGTCTATTGCTGCAGTGAGCCTCGAGTTCGACGTGTCGCATACAATGTCGTTTTTCTTCCACTTCTAAACTCTACTCTACTTTGCGTAGAGCTCAATTAAATAAAAAGAAGCTTGCAGGTGTTCAATACTTTTATTTCTATACTTTTTGAGTCAGTATTTAACCGTATCGTTTCCTTTTCTTCTGATTTCAAGCACTGGTCAGTCTCAAAGGAATATCCACAAAGGTTAAAAGATGCCAATATCGGACGGTGCTGGGTTGGCGCAGGGATTAAGCACAACCCACATAAGTTAGTCGTCGCAGGTTCGATTCCCGGCTTGATGATGTCTTCCCTCTCTCTCTCTCTCTCTGCCTTCCTTCCTGTCTCAGCACGTTGAAATAAAGGACACTAGAGCCAAAAAAACAATCATTTTCATAACGCTGTATGAAAACCCAGGTGATTAGCAAAGCAATGCCGGTGGAGGCGGCTGGACGGAAATGTCTGACATGCACAGGGGAATAACAGGCCTAAAACACGAGTCATTACTCGTGTCTGTGATCTGACTGACGTGAACGGAGGGAGGGGAGGGAAGCCGAGCCATTTCCTCAGCTGACAGATTTAATTAGCTTGCTCTGGGTGGCTGGGAGAAAGACGGAAATACGAAAATAAAGAACTGGTGGGATGCTGGCAGCGACGACGATGATGATTACGTTTTTGACCTTCATTTGTTGCAGGTTGATAAATGGGTGCGTTCATCATCCCAAACGCGTAAACAGAGCACTTTTACCCGCGTCGCACAGGAGGAGCCGGACTGCCTTCGCCCTGGGGCACCTTGACCGGAACAATTAAGTAAGAGAGGACAGCAAGCGGAAAGAGAGATACTCAGCAAGTCGTTTTATTGCATATCATTTCGAGAGCCAATAAAGGTTTAATTTAATTTATATTTTATGCCTTCATTACAAAGCCCGGTGATTATTTCTTGTTCCTCCAGGTCGTCTTTGTGCTTCCTGACAGAACACACGTAGATATGAGACGAACTGCTACGTTCAGCCAAGCCCGTTTGGAAAATCAGCCTAACAGAGAGACACAGAGGACGCTGAGCAAGTTTGAAAAGTATTGGAAGAACATCCACACAACATGCCGGACTGCGAGTTTAAAGGGAAGGTTGTACAACATTCTGGGTTTTTAGAAGCTTTATGCAGAGCAGAGAGGATCAGTTCAGACTCAGACTCATAATACGATGCTGTCACCATCAAACGCAGGCTCGGATTTCCTGAAAGTCGATTTCAGAAACTGAAATACTGTCCATCTAACAATAAAGTTCGGGAACAAATACAGTACCTATAAAAGTATTCAGCACTTTGGATGATTTTTTTCTTGTTGTTGCTTTTACAAATCAACCATAATCAATAATATGTGACTTTTTTTGACCACTAATATGAATGTAGCTTCAAATATGCAGTCAGGCGCAGTCCATAAAAGTCAATATTTACTAAAAAGAAACATGGGCTAAGTGAACAATCTTCTATCAAAAGACGGCTGACCCTTTTAATGCTTTACACCTAAAATAATTCATAGAACTAGCTATTTTGTTTGTTTAAATAAAATGATTTTTAGAAATGGCACTGCCAAGAATTTGTTTTTAGAAATGAATATATTTTGTAAGGTCTGCAAGTGATTTCAACTTGAGAATTTTGACTTAATGGCAAAAAGTTTGGACCCCACAGCCTCTTCAGAGCCAAGTCACTAAGTCTTGAAAAATACTGTCGTAATTCTCAGTAATAAAAGTGAACAGAGCTTAATGTAGGTAATTTATTGCCCATAAAAGAAAAATAAGAGTAATGTTCTTGCTGTAAAGATGAATGATATCACTAAAACATTATTATTTTTTTATGTGGAAGCAAATTTGTAGAGATGTAAAGACCAAACCTTTTTGGGAGATTTCCAGATTCCAGATCTTAAAAAATGTTTCAGTCAAAAACATTTCTATCCAATTTTGTTTCCCCTTGAAGATCAACATCATAATATAAAAAAAAAGCATTACAAATCATGTTTCTAAACTTTCTGCTTTAAACTGACATTATTTTTTAAACAGGGAACAGAGGAAACATCAAACCACATGAACAGTTTTAATAATATTTTAAACCAAAGACAAAATGATTATGAAGTTTAGCATCGTGGATTAGCCGTTAGCATGCCCGACATAATTAAAATGGATTCCAAGAAAATGTAGATCATTATCTGAAAACTAAACTAGTCTAAATATCTCCCAACATTTTCATTTCTAACATTATCCACATCAGACAGTGGCTGAATGCTAAAAAAGAGAAAACAGATCAATGTTGCTATAAAAAGCCTTAATGTTGCTCATATCTCTCACACTGAGCGCTAATGAACAAACATGATGTACGTACAGTTGCTTTTAAATAAACATTGTCATTTTTCACATTGAAACTAGCTAACTTTGAGCCTCTTTCATTTAAATTTAATGTTGAGTTTCCAGATATTTTTGTTCATAATTTTGTGAGAATGCAGTGTAGAAAAGTCATAAAGCTGTCTGCTCATAACTGCCAGAAGCTTTACTGACGGCGACAGAGAACTGGAAACAAACCTCAATTAGCAATCAGCGCTAACGTCTCTCTCCCCAAAAAACAGGAAGTCGAGTTGTTTAAGAAGCAAATACTGAACATAACTACCTTAAGACAGCATTCTAAGCACCATCCAGGTATTTTTATGGTGTTTGTACGTTTCACCGCAAGAAGACAAAGCAGAGGCACCTAAAGATGGAGATTAGCCATAAATCTCTGAGGTTTTGTTCCGTCTAGCTAAAATAATATTCATGTATGCAGAGGAATGTCTCCTTTCTCTCCACTGCTTGATCTTTGCATGCCTCGTGGGCTCAAAGAGTACAGCTACCTCCCACCCTGCTGTTCGCAATTCACAGTTACACATTAGAGGCACATCGTGTCTCATAAAGCAGAGCAAAGGTTGAGAGAGGAAGACAGTCAGCCTTCATTATATAAGGCACAAATTTAGGGAAAAAAGTGATGTAGCTGGCCGAATTGCGTTTGAGTGCAACATTTAGCACAAAAACACAGCATGTTTAAACAGTTCTGGACATTTTTAGATTAACATAAACATGTTGTTTGTTTATCTTCTCCATTTTTCACCCACTTAATTATCTACTCCCAGTAACAGATTTATACACTTGACATTTTCGGTGCCATTTAAACACAACCCAAGACTAATAAAAGACCATCAGAGCACAACGCACAGCTACTTTAACAAAAACAACACACAAAAAACAAAAACAGCCAGAATTTTAATTAATAAGGCCCCAATCCATCAATTTCCAAAACTGTGACTGAGTGTGATTGGGTGGATAAGGCGAGGGGAAAAAAATCCAGATAATCATAACGACTTCAACTTTATCAGACCCAGACTGCAGCGCTTAGCAGGCCCCTCCTCCCCCCTCAGATGCACTTGTTGTTCTGAGCGCAAGTTAATTTAGTAGAAAATGGGCTCCTAACAGCACTGGTCTTTTTCTAAATAGATCGTAATTATGTGTGAATAACTGGCTGAGCCACTGCAATGGCCAGAGCCCGAGAGAAAGGAGGAGAAACAGGGGAAACCCAGCATGTCTTCTTTCACTTAGTCTGAAAAGTTACATCGGAAATCAGTCCTCTGAGAGTGAATTATGACCTTGTAATAATTTACAATGCCAGATTTGTAGAATAAATATACCGTATTTTCCGGACTATAGAGCGCATCTCACTGTAAGCTGCACCTACAATAAAAAAATAAATAAATCAATAAAAAACTGGAAACGTACATTTATAAACCACTGGTATCTCTGCCGCTCTCAGCAGGCTAGCATGTGCTTGTTCTAAATAAAAACTAGCACTTTCTTCTTTGATTTCCAATTTTGACTTCCAATGATTCACTTCCAGGTAAAGCGCCCCCTGGTGGTCAAAGAAAAACCCACAGAAAAGCTGCACCGGGCTACAAGCTACATGGTTCAAAGCGTGGGAAAAAAGTAGTGGCTTATTGTCCGAAAAATACGGTAGCCAAATTACTTATCATTCACTGGATTGGTGAAGGTTTAATTCATTGCAAGGTTGTGATTAGCAGTCTAAGAAGATAAATTCAGTGGAGAGTTTATCATTAAGCGAATGAGAAGATGGGAAACAAAATGAGAAAGCTTTTATTCACGTCATCTAATATGATAATGGAAGAGATGTAAAGCAATTTCATAGATTGTAATGTGATTCAAAGCTGCATCACAGAAGCAGTTATTTCCAGCTCTTCAAACTAGTTTAGACAGATTCAGTCAAATACATGCTCCTGTTTTTTATTACCATTGTTGTACCCGAGCTAGTCAGTACTGTAAAACATGTAAAGGCCATCAAAACGGAGCGTGGCGCTTTTAATTTGGAGGAATTTGCCGATAACAAAAACAACAAAAAGAAATTAAGAATAACTTAAAAATGTTGAATCTGAAAGACTTTTTGAGAGACCACCATTTTACCCAATAAGTTTACCATTTGTTATCAAACTCATTTTAATCCCATGTTCCTGTTTAACCCACTGCACTGACCAAAATAGCTTCACAAGTTAACAACATAAATACTAGATTGATTTGACCAAAATCTCAAACCGATGTGGTTTCTAGACGCATCTGAGCAGAAAACTCAAAATGTTCACACTTGATTCAAAGTGACGGAATTCCTGTTGTGCTTAAGAGATGCGTATAAAAGCTTTATGTATTTGACGGCGAGAATGGACTGGATGCTGGAACTTTTTATTTCAACATTTTAGTAGACCTCTGTGAGCCATTATTCCACATGCGGTACTAAAAAAAAAGATGAACAGCAGGGGTGTGACGATACATCCAGCTCATGAGATACGCAGTATTGGGTTCATGAGACGAGGTTTTCACATTTATGGGAAAACTTAAGAGTTCACATTTCTCATTTTCCAAAGAACACAATCCGTTTCAGACTCTGGTCTTACTATTTCAGATCTTTAACTTGACAATTAAATGCAGTCCAGAGCTAAAAAATTAGAGATTTAATTAAAGTCGTTAGCTGGTTGTGCACAGTATGCTTATTCTTCTTACAAAGTGAGATTCAATGATTTCAGGATAAGGTAATTGTAATACTTTCATGAAAAACTTGATGACATTACTGACTAGTCTAGTCACATTTTCCAGACTCTCTTTCTTTCCCTTCGTTATAATTTTTTCTATTAGCTTTAGCATCCTGGCCACAAATATAAATCGAGGGTGAGCATCGAAGGTCAGTGTAAAACCAAATACATTACTGGCATGGATGAATCAATACATAATATCCTACCAACTATATCTAAGCAATGCTTTGCAATATTGTGATGATGAGTCTATTTAAGGTGAAGCTCAATTGCAAATCATTACCATAGGTATCCAAACCGCTGCCACATGAATGACTTAAACGTTTCTTTAATGATTTCATAAGTGGCAACAAACTGGGGCGAGTCAATCACTTTTTCCTTTATCACTTCAGAATAAGAGTCCCCAATATCGATATCTCTCTCTGTAGTGTCAACCTTCTTGGTTACAGACCAACAAGATTAATATCACATCGATTTTTAACTTGCTGAACTCTACTGTAGAGCTTTTTTCGTGCGCGTGTGTCTGTGTGTGTGTGTGTGTGTGTGTGTGTGTGTGTGTGTGTGTGTGTGTGTGTGTGTGTGTGTGTGTGTGTGTGTTCAGTCAGAGACACCTCGCGGTCAGGTCTACGACATTTTTACAGTGTACATTTTTAATGACTTTTTTAGTGCAATAAACCCCTTAAAACAGTTTTTTTTCCTGTGGTGACAATAATAACCACAGATCCAACAAGATCTGAAGTGCTTCGGATCTTGTGTATAAAACGTCCATTCAGCTGCTTTGAGCAATAAAGGGACACTCCGAAAGGGACTGTTTGATTTCCAATTACACTAAGGAAGTCAGGGATTACATTGTACAGGCCAATGAAATTTCATTGTCTCCTCAATTGGGAGTTGCAAGATGGAGATAGCAAGGCATGTCTCATTAAACACACTTTCCCCCTCTAAGCCGGGCCTGAAAGACTAAATGCTCAGGCACTCGGCTGTGGAAAATGGTTTCTGCTTTTTCCAAAGTGCCAGGCGGACAGAGGAGCGCTTTAATGCGCAGCGCCGGCCCTTGACTATAACTCCTCCACTTTACAATTGAACGACTCGCCTTTTATGGAGGACAAGAGGTGAAACGAGAGCCCTGCAGATCCGCTGATAAGCAGACGTGATGAGTTTGCCATATTGCCGGACAGCTTTTTTCGTGCGTGTGCGTGTGTGTGTGTGTGTGTGTGTGTGTGTGTGTGTGTGTGTGTGTGTGTGTGTGTGTGTGTATGAAAGAGAGCGAGCAGAAGGGTGGGACGGACCTGTGGCAAACATGTTCAGGTATGACATCTGCACCCGGCTGCTGTCTCTCTCTCTGCGCGGCACTCGCCTAGGCAACCCACATCACTCATCAGCATTCAGAAGCGCGAGATCTTAAAAGTAACCCGCCATCACACATTCTGCCCGCAGGAGCCCATTAGAACCACAGCGCTGCTTCCCAGAACATTTCTTCTCCAGCCATAACACACACACACACACGCCAAGGAAATCAGTCAAGATTTCATCAGACTGCCAATTTTATCCGTACTTTTCCCCACTTTATCCCAATGTTACGTAACTTCATCCAACCCTTTCACTCAAAGCGCTAATACATGAAAGCGAGCCCGCTCAGGTCTCTAAATTAATGTCCTGAATTATGCATCATCATTCTCATTGATCTTCGCGGGGAGGTGACTGGGAGACGGGGCCTCATTTGGAGAAGTGCGTCTGCGTGTGCGACGGCCCTGTGAATGGCTGGCGGAGCCGCGTGTGTTCAGGCTGAATGCGAGATGGAGAGGAGACAAACGAGAGGAGTGGAGAGCAGATTTATCACCTGACAAGTGGATGGAGTGTCCATTTATGCCTCAGGGACAGGCTGCAGATAGGAATTGACATTCAGGAGCACTTAGTAGGACATTGCCACACTTGCTCAACGCGCCACCCCTAATGTTAGCATGCAAACACATGTACGCGCTGGAAGGATTTCTTTTATGCATGTACACTTGTGTGAGTCTCAACCTAGGAGCGTTTTTGCTCCTGTTGAACATTTTTGTGGTTAGCGTTTAAATTTAGCCCGTTGTTTTCCAGCTTTATGCTAGCTAGTGGAAAGCTTAAACGGTCATTGCAATCTTGGAAACATAATTGATACGTTCAGCATTAAAGGATTACTGCATTTTTCAGCTTATCATTCAAGTAGGGTAGGAAGGTCAAGAGGTCAACAAACCCCAGTTCTTCAGTCTGTAGTATTTATCACCAAATTAACAAAGAAAGCATAATGGCCGCTCACAGAGTGAGGTTGATATTCGTCAGATTTAAATACAGAGGCACTGAGATATTGGCTGTCGACCAGAAAATGTATTATTTTTGGTGGGTGGCCAGCAAACAAACTCAAGAATACTATCATTTTTAGGTAAGAGAACAACTCTCTTAAGTGGATTTGATGAGTTATGGATATATAAAACCCCCAAAACATAAAGACCTCAAGAACGTACATAAAATTTGATTTCATTGCATTTTGTTAAGGACAAGTTTTTATTAATCCCTATAATTCCTGATTGTGGAATAATAGTTTGAGTTTGTTGGCTCCCCAAGCCAAACAAAACCAAAACTTTAAATCAGAGGCCAAGGAAGGTTCACACGTCTCTTCACCATTGGTGTAAAACATCCCAGGACAGCGACTTCTTTTCTTACCAAATGGAGTTGAGCATTAAACTTCTAATACTGCAAAAGCACAAAATGAAGAAGGCAACATTCTCGGCACGAAGTCGCAGTATTTACAGGTTGTGTTAATGACTGCTCAGTGTGAAGGAAGAAGACTCAAAGTTAACAATTTTCAGTATGAGAGAGGTGTTTAAAATAAAGCCAGAAGGAGCCCTAAATATGTAAAAAGCTATTAAAGAGAGGACTATTCTCTAACGAGGAATGTTTGCTGTTCATTAAAGCTTTTAAACAGAGTGAGAGTTCAGCAGTTGGCTGGAAGGCTTGGCAATTTTCTGAAACCATTTTTCTGTTTTATCCTTTTGAGCTTTGAACTTCTGTCTGTAAATGAGCTTTGTAGATTTGAAAATATTGCCATCCAACTTAGAGGTGGGGCTGACTGCAAACCACAGTCTGGAGTTAGTGAAGCAAACCATGCTAACATTGATGATGATAAACACAGCTAAAAATATATGTTCCTAATATAAATAATTGTCTGTCAGGCTAGAAATAGATCATACATATTTTGATGATCTAAAATATGTATGCTACTGCAAAGAGATACCTATTTTAGTTATTACAGAATAAGTATGTTATTACAAAGAAATCAGCTAAATTAGGTGTTTAGGTTTTAGATACAATTGCCATGGTGTGTTGAAGTGGACACAGAGAAGCAGAGGTAGCGAGAGGTCATGAAAGTTAAATAAAGAGGATAAACAAAAAAACATACAAAAATCACAGCAGAGTGAACAGGGAAGCAATGGGATTAAACAGGAGGAACCAGCAAGGAGTGACTGAGAATGATTTATTTATGTACTGAGGAGCTTGACGACTTCAACAGAGAACAGATGGCTGGTTAGAAACGGGTTGCAGATGTGAGGGGAGAGAAAGAAATTGGTACAGAGGACAAACTGGGCAACCAGGAGAATGAATCAAGCATTAACAAATAACAACACATAAAAACTAAAGTAACTAAAGGACTGAACTAAGGTGAAACAGAAACAAAGCTGATAATCAAAGAATAGAAACTAAGAAACACAGAAAATATAAACAAACCCAAACCCTAATTATGTTTTCCCAGTGGATGTGCAACAAATAAATATTCAGAATTACTTATTAAACGTCAGACAAGCTGTTTGCGTGTTCTTACACGAGTAAGCTCGCTGATTGCAAGCATGAATTTTGCAGTTTCCACTCCGAGTGTAAAGAGCCATTTGAAGCAGCGTCCTGCTGGAACTTTGCAAAACTTTGCATCAGACTCCACTTGGTTTTCTAATTGCGAACGGCAGCTTTAAAGTCGAGACGTGGTGCTCCAGAGATGTGAGGAATTTTATCAAAGCACAACACTGAAATTAATAATTAACATTGTACTGCTTAAATAATGCAAAACGTGTGCTCCGGGCGGCTGATTTATGAGTTTCTGCACTATTTTTCTGACCAAAAAAACAGATTTCTGCTATGTTTAAAAAGCCAAGCTGTGGCATTAATCTAACTTTAATCACAAAGTTCACTCACGGTGGCTGTTTTAGCCTCTCGTGTCACTTACACCTAAATGCTTCCTCCATCCCACACAAAGTCTGCACAGCTTGGAACAGAATCACTACTGCTTCTATAAAAACAAAAAGCTTCCGCAGATCTTCTCCTGATCGGCTGAACCTCAGTAAGCCCCTCGCTGCTTTAACGCTGCCGGTGTTGCTCTTAGCATGGAGCCACGGAGAAAACTCCCTGCTGCAAAGCGACGCTTCAATCCGGTGCTGAGTCTATGGTATCAGGCTGGAAAACAAACCGGACTCGGAGTCAGATTCCTCACATGCATGAGATGCCGTTAAACAGATGAACCCTTTCATGCTTTGCTTTGTTTCGACTGATCCCCAGCGTGACGACGGGGAATGTTTGATTTGGACTGTAATTCAAGAACGGGACGTTTTCTCAGGTCGGAATAACTTAGCAATGACCCGTCACTTCGGTTCTGACTCAAACTGCAGTCTAGCGCCTTACAAAAGCCTTTAGGTTGTTCACATTTTATCACAAGTTTTAGTGGAAAGACAGACGTGTAATATTTATTTATATGTATTTATTTTATATCATACCCCTAAATAAAACCATTCGCCTTCACCAAATGATGTCAACTACCTCGACATAATTTAATCTCAGTGTCAATTCAGATGTTCTGTGAAGGCCTGGAGAACATTAGGAAATTTCACCTTGAAAACTGACGTCTATGTAATAAAATTTAAGGAATAACTTTGGCCTGTTCTGTCCTCTTTAATTTTATACCTATTGATTTTGCTGCTTTTCTATTGTTTTATCTGTTGTTAAATTGTTTGTCTTTTTTTTTTATTTCCTCGTAATTGTTAAGCACTTTGTTTGAAAGCTCATCATAAACAAAGTCATTATTATTATTATTATTATTGTCTTCATAGAGGTTCAGAGTGTGGGAACTCGGTACATTTTCAGGAGGTTAATCCGATCCGGCTCACGGTGCTGCAGGGTCTCTGGCCTGGTCTCAGGTGCAGCTGCCTCACTGCCAGGTCACTAACCAGCACCTGCTGCACCACCTGGAGACCAGCAGGACCTCACTTCTGGGCTCTGTGGGTGATTCATAAACCCAAATAGGTGTTTGCTTTATAAATGAGCCAAAGGTGCACTGTGACCTGTCACTCTCTACAAGTCCTGAAAGCCACCAGAGAGCCTGAATGCTCACCAGCTTTAATCAGGACCGGCTATTTACCAGTTTTGTCCGCGTCCTCTCCTCCTCTTCAGCACACAATGCAGTTACATTGTGTGCCTTCAGTAACAAGGAGGCAGAGAGGATGCACAGACGCACCGCGTCCTGCAGGATCCTCATCCGTCACACGTAAAGGTGAAAAATTGCAGCTGAAATGTTTTTGCACAAACAGCCCAGAAAACGGGGCAAAAACACTGGATGCCACGCGAGGCATCTTCTTGGCAAACACCAACACCAACACCATACACCTGCTGTTTTTGTTTTTAAAGACCCATGGAGTTCGACTGTAAATCAGCCCATGCCATGAACAACGGCTCGTGAATATAAACTGCCTGAGGTAAACTTGAAGCTTGCCAAAAAATAAAAACTTCAGCAGGCCTCCGCTTCCCCAAACTGCCGGAGAAAAACATAAACCGCGGCTTTAGTTTCCAATGGGCTGCGATGCGGGATGGAGAAGCAGATGCGTGCTGGTGTGATTCCCGGAGGAAAATCGACTGTATGAAAAAACCCCTCAGGTAAAGTGTGGATAGACAGTGACTCACGAGGAGGAGAAGAGGATGAGGAGATTAGGACTCGAAGGAGAACCTCTATTTTAGACGATGCTCAGAGAGGAAAAAAATGAATCCCCATCTGTTGAGATCTTTTTTTTTGTCAGAGTACAGACCGAGTTAAACTTTTCCACAATCTGTAATGCTACATTACAAACGTACAACGTATTTTATTGGGATTTTTATGACAAACCAACAGAAAGTAGAGCATAAATGTGCAGTGAACTAAAACAAAATATGTGGTCTTTGTGTTCGCTTACAAAATAAAAATTCTAAAAAGTGTGGTGTGCATTTGTTTTCAACCTCTCCAAGTCCTTCACCTGCTGCAGTTACAACTGCAGGTCTGTACAGTGTCTCTTTGCCAGATTTGCACATCTTGCTATGAAATCTGTCTGATCTGGCTGTCCTTTAGCATCCCTGTAGCATGATGCTTCCACTACCACCGTTCACCAGAGAGGTCCAATGTTCAGGCTGATATGGAGTGGATGAAAAACTCCAGCCACAAAACTCCACAAAGGACAATTGTAAGTTTCTGTTATTGCTTCCTGCCACTTTTCCATCTTAAAAAACGTTTGTGCTACACAAACCAGCACAAGTATAGCGCAGATGATTGGTACCGTATTTCATTTGATTTTGTAAATGTTGGTTGGAGGGGGTCTGGTTGACCTCTGGAAGCATATATATAAATATTTGTAAAATGATAGTGGTGCAAATCAATTTTTTTAATTTGACACCAATTTAGTTTAATTTGAAGGAAGTGGAGGATCAACTTCACTTTGCAGAATAGCCATATGTACACATTCGGCTCATATCCAACTTAGAGTGAATCCGATTGTCAATTCGTATACTAAATGGCATTCATTTTTATATTTGAAGAACAAAATGTTTTTGCCACATCACAGCATCTCTCGTCACATCCTACTTTTTTCCTCTTGCTCCTCTGATGTTTGTCCAACGGTCCGACGAGGCCCAGTCGGCTCCCATCGGTCAGTTTTATGTGCGTCAAACGTGCCACGAGGGAGGCGCTATGCAAATGTGCCCCATTGTGGCTGTTTGAAGAAAAACATGCCCCAGCAGCAGAGGAGCATGTTTTTTTATATTTGTGAAGCAAATATGAATCCAACTCATTGAAATGATTTTTTATAGAAACTATTCATTAAGATCATTTCCGTAACAAGGTTTGTAATTGTGTACGGGTTTTTTTGTTTCATAGTAGGTGGCATTATGCACAGCTACAGTAAGCAATGCAGTTGTCACTATTTATCAGAAAAGATCCAAACAGCTGTTCTACATGAGAAAGAGACAGAGATGACTATTGTAACTGTAAAAGTAAAACAGCTAGTTTTACTTTTTATTTGAACTAAAAATACAGTTTTGTTCAAAAGTAGAATATCACATGTGATAAAAAAAAAAGATTGAATCATACAAGAATATTACTGCTACTGCCAAGCAGGGTACACCACAAAAGGTCATTGCCAAAGAAAATCACTATGCACTAAGTGCTGTGTCTAATGGAAAGTTGATTGAAAGGAAAAACTGTAGAAGAAAGACAGCACACAAGCAGAAATGATGACCACAGCTTTAACAGGTTTGTAAAGCAAAGAGACCATTCAAGAGTTTGGGTGGACAAAGGCTCAGAACTTCAAGAGCCGCCACACAGAAGCAACCCAAACATCAACTGCAACTGTGGCATTCCTTGTGTTACACTACTCCTAAACTAGATAATCTTAACTGGGCTAAGGACGATTAAACTCTTCTTCAGTGGTCCAACATTTTCTTTATAGATTAAATTAAATGTTTTATTTTAATTTAGAAATTATGGTCCAAAAATCTTGGTGAGACGACACATAATTCAAGGATGTCGAGGTGTGACGCTGCAACAAGCAGCGATTCTGATTTTTTCGTCAAATCAAATTTTTGTCACACCTCCAAATATATGAGACCTGTGTATGTTCTCTAATGACCTGAAAGTGCGCAATAACGTCACACTTAGTGTTTTGCCAACAGCCATAAAAAGGAAGTAGTCCTCGTGTTTGCGGAAATGAACATGGATGCTAATGATGGAGCTTAGCTTACAAATTTGAAGTTGTTGTCTGGAGCAGCATATTAACAACTTAATCCTCATTATAGTCCGTCATGGTTGCTGTTTTTCTTCCCGCTTGTGAGTATCAGGAGCATCAGTGACGTTCAGGCCGCATGAACGTTAGGTCACATTTGAAAAGATTTGGTACATATCGGACATTCAAGTGACCTGAGTCGCATTCGACAAAAATTTGACCCGTGTTGTTCAGACTGTCATGAGAAGATCACATACAGGTCGCAGTAAGGCAAAAAATAAAAAAAATCGAAATTGGGTCACTTCAGGCTGCAGTGTGAACGCAGCCTTATCAATCATTTAGGGAACCATTTTATCTGCCGCTGTTTCATCAAGTCCAAAGTCAGTGTAGCAGAGATGCAGACTTTATTTCCCAGCAGGACTTTGCTATCTGGTTTACTGACCAGCATGTCACTGTGTTTGACTGGCAAGCAAACTCCCCTGACCTGAACCCAGTAGAGGTGGTATCCTGGCATTACTTTATTGAAAACCCTTTCTGTATTTGTTCTATGTAAGCAGAACTATGTATTTTGTAAGAAACTAAATTTTGGCTTTTCATTCGGAGGGAGCCTTAAGCAGCTAAATTTACACCAAGAACCTCTTGAAACGTATAACTGTGTATACTGAAACTAATATACGAGTTTCACTTTGGAATTAAATTAAATTAAATTAAATGTTCTTGTGTAAGTTATTGAAATAAACCAACAGTACACGGTCGTCTTCCACAAATATAACCTTATCCAAGCTGAGCTGCCATTAAGCAGCTAACGAGATTCTACAGATGTTGGATTTTCACCCCTCTGACAATTTCTTCTCTTTTCTACAAACACATTATGATCCAACATCTTTCTACTGCAGATAAGGGAGTCATCAGTAATCATAACCTCACAGATTATCATTTCAAAAACTCTAAGTGGGCATAAAGATCTTTCCCATCAGCTCCTCTACTGTCTATTCTTAAACTTACATTTTGGAAATACTAACTTTGTAGACCTTTTATGGGACTTAAAATTGCTGCTTCTTTTTTCTTTCTTTTTTTAAATCGCTGTAGTTCAGGGAAGCCCAAACACATCACATCATCATGAAGGGTCAGTTAAACTCCCTTTGTGATTCAGAAATGATGACAGTAATGATGATGAGAGCTGCAGCCTGCCTTAATAGGTTCATCCAAAACTGTATGACGAGTGATCAAGTGTCCATCTGGTAGTGCTGAGTGAAGTCTGCCCACGGACACGTGGCCATCGCTGCCCACCGTTTCCCCCTCAGAGAGGAGATCACAGCAGCATGCAAACATGCATCTCACATATCCGCTCCCCCTTAACTCAAGCCAAATGCTTGGACATGCCGTATCTCATTCCCAGTCGCTCATTCGTCCTCAGTCGCGAGCCTCCGAAACCTTCGTTAGGGATGATTTCACACCTGACAGTCTGGTTGACTCAGTTCGGTTGGGGACCAAAGTTATAAAATTTGTTACATCTTCAGCTGCGGTGGTTCGCTGTCAAACAAAACAAAACTAGAGATGCAAGTTATCAATTAATGAGTTAATCCAAAGTTAACTGATCTAATCAAATGACTAACAATTAATCGATAAGTGGCAATTTTCTTAAAAAACTGAGTTTTCTCTTGTATGAAGAGGGTTGGCCGTCTCTCCTTAACATGTACGGCAAAAATGTTCACATGCTTAACTTAAAACAATGTATACAATACATTTTAACAATTTCTTGGAATAGTAATGTTAAGGTGAACCTGAAGGAGCTTGTCGAGTGTAATATTTCAAAACAGAACAACATAAAGTACATTCTGCATCCCACACCTGATTCTGTATGGATAGTGTCTCTTTCCCATTCTGGTATGACGCCGCCATATTTATTTCTGTGTCAACTAGTTCCATTGGAAGATGACCACCCCCGCCTTCTTCTGGATGGCGGGATTCACTTAGATCTTCCAGACCAGAAAGAAGATCTAAGTGAATCAATTGGAATTAATCTAATAAATTGATTAATTGTTTGCATCTATAATCCAAACCCTTTGGAAAAACTAGTTGCCTCCCTCGCCTGTTGTGGCGCTATACCAAGAATCACTGAAGGAAACAACACGACCATCTCTGAGCAAGACGTTCTTCTTCACGAAATGTAAATGAAAACAGAGTGGTGTTAGATTTTAGCGATTATAGGATTATTCTTTTGTCTTTGGTTAAAGATCATGAGCCATTTCTGTCGCTAGGCTTAGACTCGTGCATTTGTTTTGCATGTATTTACCCAGAATGCCCTGCACTAGAGTTTATTTCCTGCTTTCGGAGTAGCTTCCGATCCTCTTGAGTCCAATTTTGCCAAAGTTCACTTCAACCAAATCGAGACCTAACTGTTTCGGTGGATCAGAGTTCAACTGAGGTCATTCGCAACTCCCCAAACAAATCAGAGTTTCTAGGCAAACGAATGAGAATCTGATTAAAGTGAACTGAGCATAGTTGGTGTGAATGCACGCCGAGAGACATCGGCTGCCTGGGGAGCAACGCGTCCGACAGCAAACAGCATTAGTCAAGGCCTTCTCTCCTTCTCTTGCTCCTCTGATCTCCTTCTAATCTCAGATAACTGGGAGATGATGGACTCCTCCAGAGGAGGCAGCAGGGTTGTTGAAGAGGCAGTTTCAGGTTAGATTAAAAGAGTATGAAACTCCATCTAACTATTTCATAGGGTTGTTCTAAAAAATAGATCACAAAGGAAGATCAGATAAAGAACCGAGGATCAAATAGCTGGCTTGAAATGCCGCTTAATGATGACATCCTCAGAACCAGGCCAGAGGTTCTTATTCAGCTGATGATGATGGTGGTGGGTGGGGAGAGATGATCCCTGGGCAAATTTCACCATTTTTTCCCTCCTCTTTGTGAGAGCTGCAATTGAATTACAGCGCTAGTGCAACTGATACTTTTGTGTTCCTTCTCCCCCGCTCCCTCCCACCCTCCGAGTCGCCACAAAAGATCCCAGCCATTGAATTTGTCTTGATTTTGTCTCTCGGCTTCGGGAGAAGCTTCTGATAAGAAAAAAAAAGAGAGCGGCTGTAAAGATTCGCAAATAAAATGAGCGGAAAAATACAGATGGCAAGTCATTTGGCAGAAATAAACTTGCGCTTGACATCTAAATAAACAACAAAGCGTAACGGCATCCAGGGGGGCTACGCCCCCTGGAGGGGGGGCGTACGGTTGATCATTTCACATAAGAGACACAACTGCTGGTGACAAGAGGAGCAAAATGATGGGAGAGTCGGAAAACAAACGCAGAGCAGATCTGAGCAAGAAGGGGAGGAGAGAGAGGAGGACTGCTTTAAAGAAATGCTGAACTCTCTCACTCTGCCCTAATAACACCACAGCCCACATACAGTAAGGCTCCATCTGCGAACGTCTTCCCCGTTTCATAGCTCTTTATCAACCCACCTACTCACGGCAGTAAAAATAAGTTCAGACACGACCGTGGAAGCACGCACTGCTGGGTGCTAGAAATTAGAAGCCGTGTGTGTTCTGTTTGATGGGTTTTCTAAAAGAGAAAAAAAAAATGCAAGAAAAATATTATTTATAAAGAAAAACAATAGAGGGGGTTGTTCAAATGGCTCAGAGACAATCCATCGGCCCATCCAAAATTTTGCATTTTAGATAAGAAACCAAATATCTTACAGCAAATATGCTTTTTGTTCATTTTGAATAGTCCATTTCTATCAGTCTGTCATCAAATATGCATTACTAAGCAGTCTTTACAGATAGGTTTACACTTAGTCCACAGAGAATACATTAAATACACTAATTGCTAATGTATTATTAGTTTAAAACGTCAACTCTGTCTTTGTTTAAAAAAAAATTGAAATCCTATGTAGAACTACATAGATGTGCAACATGGATTGGGGTCTCTCACACAGTGTGACATCACCTCTGCCCTTATAAAAAATTAAAGTTTGATCTTGGAAAGGCTGAGGTGCAATTAAATTGAATGAATGAATTAATTAAATTTTCTGACATCAGATTAGACAACATACCTCAGCTATATTATTTTATTATAAAAAAAATTACTCAAGTTTAGGTTTTTTTGCATCAAGCCTTCCATTTTTTAAATAGTTTTTAAAGAATAATGAGAATTGGCTAAAATGAGAAGGTCAGGGCTTCACATAACGAATGACAACCACAGCATCTCTGAGGTTCTGACCCAGCTAACAGCCAGTTCTGCAGTGCATTTTGTTTTGAGCTCAGTAACAATCTGATCAAGCATTAGTATGAATATCTAACTCCTTTGTCAGATCCTCCCGTTACCCTTTTGCTTATATTCACCTTTTGGTCTACTTGGTTTTGGACTCTTTGACTGTCAGTTTAATTCTTACAGTAGCTGGACCTCTGAATGTGTTTGATTAGGTTCCTACAGCACATAGAACCGGGTCCCGGATCTTCTCAGTGGGAGATTTCCTGCTCTTGCGATATATTAAAGGTCCAAACGACTCCATTTGGCTTTTCTCTGACACTGCTGATGAATACTGGCACTCCTCATTGTGCCTGGAGGTGAACCCAGACACCCTTCAGAGGAAACTCATTTAAACTTCACAGCCTCGTCTCTTCACGGTTTATAACCAAGAGGTAGGACACCAGAGTCACAGTTTGTAACCCTGCTAATTTATTTCCAATCCCATTAAGGGTTTAAACAATGTGCACTTAAAAACAATTACTTTAAGTCTGACTTTTTTCAACTGGGGATTTCCTCTGGAGGAATTACTTTCACTCCAGTGTTTTGTATGTGGAGGGTCAGGAAATCTGTTGTTTTATTATTACTTTAACTCTCACAAAAAATTAAAGACAGACAAGAAGCAAGGGAAGTAACATTTCCAAAGATCAAACAGGGAAAGGAATGACAGTAAAGTGGGGGAAGAAATCCAAAAAGGTTAATAGGCAGAAACTAAACAAGTGTATGAATGGAGCATCAAAGTAAATAAACTGACTAGAATTTTGTCGCTCCAACTGCAAAAAAAGATCAAATCAACTTATGCTTACTTTGATCCAAGATAACAGCATTAATTTTTTACAACACTGAAGGAATCGAATCAACTGTGTTGGGATCGTTTTAGCCTTGATTAGAGCCAAAAACATGGAGGAATCACCCACTGAATTCCAGAGTTATGGATTACACCAGGAGTGAGCAATCCTGGTCCTTGAGGGCCAGTGTCCTGCAACTCTTAATGTCTCCCTGGTCCAACACACTTGAATCCAACAGCTGAATCACTTCCTAAATGCAGTCAGGTTCTCCAGAGTCCTGACTGCTAATGACCTCATTATTTGTCTCAGGTGGGTTGAAGTAGAGATGCATCTAAAAGTTGTAGGAGGCCGGCCCTCCAGGCCTGGAGTTGCCCACCCCTGGATTAAACGCTGAGCGGCACACAGCCTGGAATAGTGAAAACTATTTCAGGTATGCTTCAGAAATTATTTTTCAATAAAAGAAAATGCTGTTAATGATCTAGTTTGTCAATGCCAACTTAATTTCTGTATCATTTTAAAACAAACATGCTGCACCAACGTGCATATCCAGAACAAAAACATTGTTTAATAGAAGTGATTACAAAATAAAGCCGACACTGAGAAAAGTCTGAACCAGTTCGACTGTCAGAGCCAAGATTTATAACACCTTGCAAAATTTCTTTATCTCAAATTTGGCTGCAGTTATTACACAGTAGTAAAAATGGTTTCACTCAAAATATGATGTTACAAGCGCAAACCTTGATGCATTTCATTGGGATTTCATGGTAAACAAACATGAAGCACAATATCAACGTGAAGATAAACAATGGATGCTTCACAATTAGCTTTTTCTTTGATAAAAACACAAATAAAATAATAAAAAAATAAATACAAGGGTTTCCCTCAGTATATCATAAGCCTGGCAGGCCTCCAGGGTTTACTTGTGCCACCACCAGGCTAGGCCTTGTTTGTTTGTTTATTTATTACAAGTCACAGATAAAGAAGTTTTAAAAATTGGACACTTTCATTAGGATGAAACAACTGAAATGCAAAAAAGATATATATTTTTAAATGCAATTTCTTTTGCATTTGTAATTTTTAAGACTTTATAGTTGGTGTTTGGGTATTGTTAGTAATGTCTCCCAATAACACATAGTTACCTAGCAATATTTTCAGGTCTCCTGTCAACTTTAAATATTTTTTAACTCAAACACACGTAGGCCCCTCGTGCTGCTACCGCCAGGCTTAGCACGTTTTCTGGGGGAAAACCTGGATACACAAAACATTAGGTGCATAAAAATGAGAGAGCCAGAACTTGGATCAAAGCAATGTTTTCTGAATGATTCAAAGTCCAAAATCCAACCAAGAATTCTGTGCATGACTTGAAATTTTATGATCTACATCAAATCTTGACTGAGGCTGAACTGGGCCAAAGGATCTGAGACAAAATAGCATCTTAACAAATACACACTGCCTTGTTTCAGTTCCTCACATAAATCTAATAAATTACATTGACATTTGTGGCCATAATGTGACAAATTGTGAAAAAGTTCTGTACTGTACCAATCCTTCACCCTGAAAATACTTTTCTTAATACAAAACGTCAGATTGCAGATGACTAACTTCTGCTAGAGAGATATTTCCGGAATGGAATGAGTTTTTTTCGTCTGCTACAAAAGCAGCTTGCAGAAAGGGTGACGGCTCAAGAGGAGGCCAATCTTCAGCGAACCTCTAACACCCTCAAAATAAAATAAAAAACTCTCAGAAGCTTGGCTTGCTTTTGCATTTATGCATGATCTGCACTACCGCTGTTCCCTAGTGCCAGATTCATAATTCATACACACTGTACTGGAGCAACTGGAATTGCTACCATATCTCCGTCCACCACTCTGCTTGCTTTCATCGGCAGGTCCGACCCGGTTCAAGTTGCTCTCGGATTACAGCAAATCCTCCGACCTCCCGAAAACAATGAGCGTCGACGACGCCGACGGCACAGCAAACAAATTAGCTTGTTTTATTTCATAGTCAAAGAGGCAATCATACTGCTAATGTTTTATCTCTGGATGAATAAATCAGGAACCGTCTTTTTCCACACAAATCAAGAGGGTAATAAACAGCCGGTTGCCAGGTCTGGATCGTGGTTGCATCAGTTTATAATGTATCATCCTCGTGGCAGGAAGAGCATCTGCTGCATGTTAAGGAGTGTGGCGTGGAAGAGAATGATGTAACACAGCAAAAAGCGGCTTCTTCTTCTTCTTCTTGCCTGGTGACAGTTACAGAGCGAGACACTAATTTATCAAAGTGCAAGCATGTTAGCTCTGAAGGTGAACCGACTTCAAATATTAAAGATTTGCAACTTGAGCTGAACTATTTATTAGGCTCCAAACTGTCCGTTCAATTATGAAACTCTCCAAAACTCAAGAGACTTTTGATTTCACAGTTTGAGAATGTGAGTTGTTTTTTTTAAAGGACGGCACTTCTTAGAGCTCTCCGCTTACTTAGCCACAGATAGCGACACAGTGTTCCTGTTTTATGCGTTTCCCTTCTGCCACACCCCCGACCTAAATAACTTGGTGATTAACAGGCTTTGAATCAAGTGCTCTAGAGAAGAGATGGACATGCAGGACAGAGGAATCTGAGGAGCTGGGTTAAAAAAATAAAACATGGGTCTAAATTCAACCATTCATCTGTCTAAATAACCATCATTCGGACCACTCATACATCAACCATCCATCAGTCTGTCAGTGTATCAGTTCGTCTCTCTGTCCCTATAACAATTTGACTGTCCAACATTCACCAATCTCTCTGTTCATCCATAAATCCATCCATTTGTATCATCCATCCTTCTACTCTTTCGACTCTGTCCATCACCTACGGTTTATCTGTCCATCCGTCCACCAGTCCATTTGAATTTTCTCCATCCATCAGCTGTCTTTTGATCAATGTTTTTCAGTTCGTACATCCATCCATCCATCCATCAAATTACCATTAAAATGTGTAGAAATCCCAGTAAGAAGCACTATATAGTAACAGTCTCTAAGGAGCAGTATTATGTATTTTCTAGGCACACAGTTCATTACTTTAAGTTAATAATAAAAATGCATTACATAAAAAACTTTAAGGGAAATTTGACGCCTTAAAATCTTTCTGGCGCACAGGTTCACCAGGTGTTTGCTAATTGCTGCTGCTAGTCTGAAGGAGCTGAGTGGGGAGTCCACTGGGAGCTGCAGCTCCGTGGAAAGGTAGCCCAGACTGGTTGCCATGGGAGACTAAAGGATTTCTCAAACACGCATTAAAGCATCAAAACATCAAAACAACACTCCAGATATGTTATTGATGAGGGAATAAAATTATAAAATGAAAAAAGACAGTTTTACATAACACTACCAATTTAAAATAAAACTTCTTGACTTTTTCAGACATATAAACTAACCCGCATCCAAGTGCCTTTATTAAGCATCTGTTTGTTTTGCGAGTTCTCTGAGCGATGCCCTGCAGGGAGCAGCATTACTCGCATTTTCTCCTCATTTAGTTCCCTCTGTGGAGCTGCACATTAGTACAGTTTCTCTCTCTCTCTCTCTCTCTACGTACTGATGCAGAACAGGAAATTAACTTTTTATTAGGGAGCCGTTTCCTCCTTTAGAAACTGGTACAGCTAAACCAATACAGTTAGATTACAAGGAGAAAAATTAGCAGATGCAGTCTCGTTTCAAAAGCCTTGTATTTATGAATCTTAATTTCAAGTTTTATGCCTCTATTTTTAGCCATAAACGAAGACTTAAAAATGTATAAATTCTGTTCATTCTAAAAACTCTTCCTTGAGGAAGTAAATTGTTATAGGCTGTCTGGGGCGTATTGAGAATAGATTATTTTGATGATAAGTAAAATAATAAGTTGGGGCCCAAATTAAATACAATGTTTTTTAATATTGGTTTACAACTACAAGAGAAACATAAACCTAAATGTTTAAGTTACTTTTCTGTGTCAGAAAATATCTATATCAGCAAATGTTTTATTGTAGATCGGGGATGTCAAATTCATTTTCGTTTTGGGTCAAATCAAAATCATGAGTGCTCTTAAAGGTTGTGCCATAATGTATTGATTAAACCTGTTCAAACTGTTAAAACTTCAATGAATCCTTAATATCACATAAACTTATTGAACATCTTTTTACTCCCTCCAGGATTTCATGTTTGTGGCAATAATTTATAAATATTTTCGCTTATTTATGACGGTAAATTGACTTTTTATCACTCGCTGTACAGGTCACGGACTACAATCTGAAATCAATTAAGGCTGAGGCAGCAGTTTAGTACAAGTAAAGTTTTTGACAATTTTTGAGAAAATTCTGCAATAAACTCCCCAAAAAAGTGCAGGGATTTGTTGATTTTGCGAGAATTTCCACACCAATTCTCAAGAAACTGGAGGGACTGATTGATAGAATCTGGCAGTAAACTAATAAAAATCGCATCGATTTGATTGAAAACATGCTTATTTAGTGTTCAGTCTAGAATCTATGTAGGTGAAAATATGTGAAAAGTATGGTGAAGTTAATCTTTCATTCTGAATCCAGACACAGTGGAGATACAGTAGATCTCTGTGTTGTGTGTTTTTGCATGCCTCAGTATGTACTCATTCAGCTCTGGTGTTGTATTTGCTTCCAGAATTTGTTTTGATTTATTGTATCCCATCTTCAAGCAGCATTATAGTAGTGCTACGGGCCACAACCCTACTTCTGAGAAAAAAACTCATCCATCTTTATGCTTTACAGTTGGAGATTATGGCTGTTTATTTTTTTCCAGTTCACCATTGGTGAATTTAACAATGTCACATCTCAGTACAAACTTCAACAGGATATTCCAGGATTAACTGATTAAGCTCGATATCGTAGATGAAGCTTTAATGTCTGCAGATGTGACAACGCTGCAGAGCTTCGTCTCCCTGGAGTCTGAAAACCTTTTTTTTCTTTTAATATGACTTTGCCTATTTTTTTCTAATCCCATAAAGGTTTCTTTAATTCCCCAGAGCTCAGCGTTTCCTTAATAACTGCCATTTCTGAGCATGAAAAACTGAGGACACACTACTACATGAAAACACTTCAGTAATTTCTTGTAGGCTTTTCCTTCCCTGTGGAAATCAATTATTTTAATTTTCTGCGGGCTAATCAGCTGCTTCAGAGGAGCTAATGGATGGTGATTGTTAGAATAAGAGGTGGAGAAAAGGTATATTAATAAAACTTTCTCAAATTTGCACAAATTAACCTTTGCTAACAATGATTATGATGAGGCCTAATGAGCGGATGAAGCTCTGAAAGGTCATGAAAAGTTTCGTGAGTGCTGAAGTGTTCATTATGTCAGATGTTTAGTTTATCCACCGTTTTAGCTATTCACACCCATAACATTGTAGTTTCACATATGTTATGGAAACTGGCCACATGTGAACTGAAATAATTTTTGAAGGCTTCATAGAGTCTTTTGCAAAACAATTCACACTTTATGTAGATTTTTGTTACATTAAAATTCCAAATTTCAGTGTGTTTTACTGGAATTGTATGTAAATCTACAGTACGAGAGGAAAATTATATGACTTTCAAAGGTTTTTAGAAATGTCCTATTCAACCCTTTTTAATAAGATACCCCTAAATAAAATTTATAGCAACCCATTTCAAAGTCACTTCTTTCTAAATAAAAGAATTAAACCTTTTAAAAAAAATTATTTTCAGAAACAAGACTTTCCGATGAAATTACAATGATAAGTGACTATGAGGCATGCCACACATTCCAGATTTTTTGTTTTGTTTACTTAGCTATCTGTCATTATCCTTCGTTTCACACTACTTCAAGTTGGACTATCACACTAAATCAAATCAAGAGTTTTAGGTTGTGATATGACCAAAGGTTCAATTGATGTGAAGCCTTTCTCAAATTTCTAAGTATAGAAGAAGAAAATGGCCTCATCAAGTTAAATATCTCGCCACAAAAGTCTTTGGAAATTTTAAAAAAAATAATAAAAGAAGGCACGTCATGTCCAAACCACAACTCATCTTTAATTTCTTACATATTTTTTTTAAAAGCCAGACATTACTAAGCAAAAAGAATGCAATATTTCCACTTACGCGGCACTAAACCAGTCTAAACCCACATGGGACTCTGGTTTCCGAGGCTGCACACCTCACTCTGCGTTCGGCTCTGATGTTATGTTTGGGAACGTGGCTCGATCCCAGGAGCTTCATGTTGTCTGATGTTGCAGGAAGCCAATAGAAAATGTGGAGCAGTAAAACTAAATCGAGACACAGCGGAGGGTTGGGGCGGGGGGCAAAAAAACAAGACAGTGTTGTCAATTGTGTCAAACTCAAATCTTCTCCCGTTTTAAAAACTTTTCCACTGTGCTGGATGTGGCCTTTTCAAAATGAGGATAGATCACTGGATTTTTTTTTTTTTGTTTTGTTTTGTTTTTTTTCTCCTCGTCCCACCATGGGCTATTTTTGCTGCAAGCCTTTTGTTTTGACTACTGATAAGGCGCAACAACCACTCTCCACAGTGTGTACCGAGACAACTGAGCCATCATTTATGGTAAAAAATGGAGAGAGCCTCCCCTGTTAAATCAATACATAAAGCGCCTGCGGGATCCACAGCGGAGGCAGTGGAAGCGACAGGCCGGCTAACAAATGGACGGCGGGCCACTGACTCAGCATGAACCCCGGCGAAGGAGGCAGCGGCCCGTCTCCCCGCTTCTGCGATCCGTCAGACAGCACCTGTGAACCGCCGATCTGACGCTCTTAAATATCACCAAAGCAAAAAGCAATAATTCATGGGAGAGATAAACGCTCGCAGCTCTGCTGCAGCTGGGAATTCAGCCATTATTACAAAAAATAAAAAATGAAATAAAAAAAGAAAAAAAGAAAAAACATTTCTGCTCTGCTTTTTAGAGCATATCTGATCTCTGTCCACTGGTGGCTTTGAAGGTGCACATTAAAGCACTTTACCTAGAGAATACAAAATAAGGGAGACATAAAGCGATCATACACTTCAGGCTGCGTCCATCCTTCAAGGCTGATGAGATCATAAATCCTCCTCTTCCTCCTCAGCCAGACAGATTTTCTCTCCGCCTCACATAGATGGGTGTAAAATGCAGATCAACGTGTTTTGACCCTCTTCTCCTCATCCTCGTCTCTGCCTCAGCCACCTGTTCCATCCATCATCTGGACAGCTACTCAGCTGCACTTGCAGTTTCCCTCCCATTTGTGGCGCCAACCTCTGACCTCGCTCACCCCACGTTCCCTTACTCCCTCTCTTTGTGCTACAATTGCATTAATATCAACAGGCTTATAAAGTCACCCTGTCACACCATATCTTCGCTTGGTTTTAGTAGCCGATGAAGACACGATGGCATAAGAATATATATGTCCTCCAATATGCAATTGACACTTTATCGTAATTATCACTAGGTAAGCGAGGTTGCCACAGATATTTTGGACATGTAGTAATATTTCATCACATTAGCAGCTCTTACACAATCAGTAGTGAATCAGTGCTGCAACTGCAACACAAATCTAACAGTAACGAGCCAATAATGATGCAAAATGTCGCTAACTCCACCAGTAAAAGTTCACTCACCTCAGCATGCTGGATGCTTGACACTGAAAGTGAAACTGACATCTTGACCTAATCAATTTGGATAATAATTAGCAGATCACCTTGAGTGGTGGTATTATATTTCAGACATTCAACTGACTCTTAAATATGAGAAAATAGTATTATGAACTTGAAAAGTACCTTGTCGAAACACAAATGTTTTCATTTAATGTATCGGTTTATTTTTTAAATTAAATGTCACTTTCCGAGGATTGCGGATTTTACTAGTCTTCATTTTTATATAAACATTCTAGATTTCAATAAATACTTTGTCAGTTATCTTAAGTGTCAGATAAAGTGTTGTGTTGAAATCACAGTTCTTCCAATGCAATAGATAATGAACATAGATTTGTTTTCAAAACTCAATAAGTAGTTGTTTCACTTAAACATGACTTCCTAATTGACCTAAACAATAGTAATTAGTTCAGTAATTAAACAGATCTGATGGAAAGTTAAACACATACTCATAAAAGCATGACAGGGCTGAATTTATGCTAAATTAGACCCGATGCAATACGCATTTTTTCACTGCTGCAGCACACATGGTAAAAATAAGAAATGGTGTTAGAGCTTTAATTTTGTCCCATTGTTTGCTTGTGTAAAAATACATTAAAGGAATATTACTGCTACAAACTGAGGCCCATTTAGGTATTTAATTTGTACTGGATGAGCAGCAAATCCGCCATTCTCAATGTTACAACCAAACATTTTCTAAAGCCCTTTAAATGGATTTCATTCTATCCAGTCAGTCGCCTCTGAAATGAAAATTAACTTCCAGAGAACTAAAGGTTTTCTGAGTCAAGTGTAGAATATATTCTGCTCAGCTGCTGCGTTCAAGGACACTGAGATAGAAAATGAAAACCCATATGAGCTTCACCATGCTGTTTGAATTTAAATTTAGATTACAGCTAACAGAAGAGCTATAATATATATATATATATATATATATATACATATATACACTACACTACACTGCCCTAGGGTGGCCTAATAATATCAACACACTTCTATTTTATTTGAATGTTCTCCTGTCCTTCCTATCTTGAGGAATGATAAACAGAAATGGGCATCTGTGTCAGAAAGTTATGGTTTAGTAGTGTAAAATTTCTCAACTTAAAAAAAATTATATTAAACATCTTCAGCTGCTTTTGTTTCAGAAGAACTGTTGAGATTGGAGGTGTCGTTAAAAAAGGGACTTTTTTTTCCTACTGAATACCGGCCTTTCCTACATTTTTCAGTTCATTTTTAAGCTTTTTTTTTATTTCCAGAAAAGCACAACAACTGGAACTTGGCGGTATTGTTGTTCTTTTATGGCACAATTAATAAGAAAATCAGATTTAAACTCTTGATTCTCTCAACTACTTAACCGCTAAACATAGGCACTGCCTTCAACAGAACACAAGCCGATCAGAAACAGATTAAATACATAACTCTTATCGGCGGCTGACAATGCTGTCTGCTTCGTTTGATAGAAAAGATAAATAACAGCTTGATGTATCTACACATCATTATACACCCTACCTCTCAACCATTATCATTTCTAAAACATATTGCGTTCTATTTGCATTCTATCACCATAAACGTAGCAGGAGTTTAGAATGAATTTTCGCTCAAAGCTCAGAGGGACCGCCTCACGAGTGCATAAAAATGACATTCACAAGGCAAATATGAACGCTCCACTCATTCATGCTTTTTCTATGCCCACACAACACCTACCATTATTTTGTCTCACTCACACACACACAGCAGCGGAGGTCTGGGAATAAACATGCTCTCTATGATAATAAGTTAGTAGCATATTTCATGCAAGAATTGCTGTCAGTAGACCAAACATCCATCTCTCTCTCTCTGGCTACAACTTCTCCGCTGCTTTTTTTTTTTTTTACAACTATTTACGTAATCTGGTGCAACTCAAGGTGAACGAACAACAACACAGATAATTTATATGTGGTCCCCCACCTCGGGCCTCCAGGTTCGTTTGCATCATAAACCAGCAGCCAGGTGCGGCGAACTGGACACCGGACAAAACAAGTTGCTCCACAGGAAGCTTGTAAAATGCGACCTTTGACCCCTGAAGCCTCATCCTGCCTCTTTCAGCTCGAGGACAGGAGAACATTACAGGTGGAGCGTCTCCAATAGTGACTGGATGAAAGGACCGGCAGCTTATTAATGGAATATGACAATAAAACGGATGATGCCTTCCTTTGTGTGTGTGTGCGTGTGTGTATGGGGGGGTTTAAGTGGATACTGAGTTGCTTTGGGATCAGCTGGGTGACAACAGAAAGAATGTCATCGAAATAATTCACCAGGTCTCTCTTTGTGTTTCTCTTTGCTCCCTGGCGTCGCTCGGCCGTCTCTCCCTGAACCCTTAATTACGGCATCAAAGCAGACACTGTTCATCACATCAATGTCTATCATCCTTTTATCTTCCCCACCCAGTAAAAGCACGATGCATTTGCACTTTACTTTGTGAGCAATTTCACACAAAGGCTGATGCCTTAAACCTTCCTCCTATGTTTCCACATTACAGCCAAATTCAATGTATTTTATTGGTACTTCATTAGTAGAAACCCTTGTAAACTTGTGTGTGATTATGAATGGGAAGTAAAAATGTCGCTTGCTTTTACTAACCGTTTTCTGACTGCATGTTTAATAGTTTTAGTAGCGACTAAAAGCTTCCAAGAAATGTCTCCATTTATCTTCAGCCATCTTCCCTTCAACCTGCCAGCTAGCTAGCTTGAAATTTCAGCAGGCACATAGAAATTAAATTACAATTTTAAAAAAAGATTATCAAAAAACCTTCCAGTTTGTATGAAATTATAATGAAACTATAATTAAAACCAACTACCAAGTTTTGTTTTGAACATAGTGTCAGAGCTGATGTCATCTCTGTCTGGCCTTGTTGTTAGAAAGACAAGAATTATAATCAATGAACGAGATCTACATGCCTCCTTTTCAACTCCTCTGGAATTTGGGGTCATAGTTTTAGTATTTTTGCTAGGTTTTGAGATGCTAATCAACTGCACCTTGTTGCCAAGGTTACTCATTATAACAAATGTTGGAAAGTAAAACAGTAACGGGAAGAGACAAAAGTCTACAGAAAAAACAAGTTAGGAGAACACAACCGAGCTACCATTATATGCTATCATAACAACCAAAAAGATATTTTAGAAGATATGTTATGCTCACTACATACACAAGGATACAACTTGGATATATTTCCAGCTAAGTTGCCAATAGCACGGCAGCTAACGCTATGTAAAGTCATTTTTGCTGCAAGTTTGTGATGTTCAAAATGCTCTCAACATTGTAGCCGAATGTTTGCTTACTCTTGACAAGACTGTCAAAATACCCTATTTTCAGGACTACATGACGCAACTCACTATAAGCCGCACCAACAAATTAAAATAAAAACTGGAAACATACCTATATAAGCCGCTGGTATCTCCGCCGCTCTCGGTTTTCCACAAGGACGCAGAAGAGCGCCGAACCATGGTTTCGTTCACGCTGAGTTTACGTGCAGGCCTCTATTTCCCTCTTGTGCTACCAGCCTTCAACTTAAAAGCTGCATCATATGAGTTTGAAGAAATTTTTCTGTCATGCCTGCTGCTGGCTTGTTCTCAACGAAAATTAGCACTTTCTTCTTTGATTTCTAATTTTGACTTCCAATGATTCACTTCCTGCTAAAGCGCTCCCTGGTGGTCGAAGAAAAACCCACAGAGAAGCTAAAGTCGCATGGTTCAAAGCGTAGGAAAAAAGTAGCTGCTTATAGTCCGAAAAATACGGTAATAAGAGATGTTTTGCTTGAAGTAGTGAACTGATAAGCACAACTAAACAACTGAGAACATCAAGCCTACATTTATGTGTCCTGAACTTTAAAAAAAGCTCAAATTTCAACATAATAGAATTGCTCAGGTTATCTATTTTTCTCTTGTAAAGACGATCCAAGTGTACATGAAAACCTTTTACTTCACCATTGCTCACTACCTTCTGTTAGTCTATCGCATAAAGCTGCAATAAAATGCATCAAAGGTTGAGGTTTCAATGCGACAAAAGTACAGGGGTGTGAATACCTTTTCAGATGCGTGCAAGAAAAAAATAAAAATAAAAAAAACATGCTTTAGCAGAAAGCTTCTGCACAGAACGAGATTGTTGGGGGAGAAAGCAGTCAGACAGGTCAGCTTTGTGCCTCTCATGCAAGCCGGACAGCGGTGGCCTCCCCTCCCCGTAGGGGCGTAGGGGAACATTAGACTCCATAACATCATTCATAACAGCTCGACACACTTCCACACAAATGGGTTTCACCGCAGAGGATTCCCATTAGCATTACAGCAGAGGAGGCTTATGAGGTAAAAGAGGCGGAGAGACGCTTCGCTGCAGCAGGCGTGAGGAGCAAACTGGAGTCCGCAGAGATTTCAAAGCTTTCTGCTTGTTGACATGCTTGTCTGAAAGCATCCCAGGTTGCCCTTCGTCCCTTTGGTGTGTCTGCGTGTGTGACATGTGTGGCATTAGATCGTGTGGCCCACCCCCTCCAGCGGGAGGCCAACTCGGAGAACAGGCCCTTCATTTTTCTCCAATGCAGCTCAGAGAGATAAAGGCCAGACCTTGTTCATCATCCTGTTATTAGGCAGCAAACGAGCTGGAGCGTCCGCTCTCTGATCCTGCAGTCTGCTTCAGCCAAAACAGTGTGAACAACATTAACAAAAGATCCAACTACAAAACAGGATTTAGATTACGTTTTGGTGGAAAAATGTATACAGCTGTGTAGATTTGGGAACTTATAGCAGCTTTAAAATGTCTTCAGAGAGCTTATGTAGAGGTAGAGGGGATGATTCGGTTTTGTAGAGCGTTACAAACACATAAAACCACAACTGCAGGAAATAATTTACATGACCAATTTAAGACCATTTTAGAGCCGCCTGTAGTTCAGGGTTTGGGCGGGTGTAGTTAGTCCAAATCCTAGATCTGTACATCTTTGATTTGCTCATAAATACAGATGTTTTTACCCTACCTCAGAAGCATGTAACTGCCTGCATTTAAAACCCATATATTTCTTCATTTCCAAACTATTAAGGCAAAAGGTACAATTTCAGAGAAGTAGCATTGTTTTTTAACGCTTGAATCAGTAAGTTTAGAGTTCCTGCCGATTTCACCAACTCAAATTTAAAAACTTTAAGATCACTGTCCTCTGAGAGATGACATGCAAGATCTCTATCGCGACGGAAATGTACAAAAGAAAATTGCATATTTTATACGGTAGATATAAAATACATTATACAATATTTTGAACAGAATGTATAAAGTTTGACATCTGATTTGAAGGTTTATTTATTGGACTTCTTCAAGAATGCGTTTAAATTCGCAATCCTATTTTAAAATTTTTATCTTCGCATTCTCCACCAACGATGCGGTGAAGCAAATAGCGTTTATTCTGTACCCAGACAGAAGCCCTACAGTGGTTAATTAGGTAAAATTAGCAACAGAGTTAGCAATACTCAACATAACTGAAACTGTGACTGAAAGATCTGTTCCAAAGAATCACTTCCTCTAGCATAAAAATGCAGGATGGACAAATTTTACCCTCTTGGTGGTGATACGGCTATGACCAGGTGCCTCATTGGTCCCTGGTGAATGTAGCACGTTAGCTTTAGCTTCTATTAAATATCATGTTGGCATAGCGCTTCCCACATCCACAAAGCATTTTAGGACTATGAAACATTTACATTACCTTGAAGGCAACGAAAATATTCACAAGTACAGTTTAAAAAATGAGTGGAAAATCTTGTAGATGCATTTAAAGTAGATAATTATACGAGCCACGTCTCTGAAACTCACTTTAACCCTTTAACCTTAATGACTTTGTTTTGGATTAAATGGAAATGCTACATGGCACGTGTTATTTGTGTTCCTGCTAGCACAGGGGTGCTGGAGTTGCCCACCTGCAACTTTAGATGTGTCTCAACTTCAACACACCTGAGTCAAATAATGAGGTCCTTAGTAGGACTCTGGAGAACTTGACTGCACTTAGGAAGTGATCAGCTGTTGAATTCAAGTGTGTTGGACCAGGAAGACATCTAAGAGTTGAAGGACACCGGCCCTTGAGGACCAGGATTGCCCACCCCTGAGCTAGCAGGAACACGAATAACACGTACCATGTAGCATTTCCATTTAATCCAAAACAAAGTCATTAAAGACTGTAAATAAAAGTTGCTTAATAAAACCAGATGAATGGAGCTCCGTCCAAACATTTCTTACAGCGTAATCCTCTCTACATATTGATTTAATGAATCAGGCCAAACACAAAGACTGTGCTGCTGCCAGACAAAGGATTCAGAAGTGAATTCCATTAAATGAGTTATCTGCCTACTTAAAAGTAGTTCTGGCTCACTGAGTGATGAAATGAGCGTCTAGCATGGTTTATGCACTAGTAAGCGTTCTTCATAGGTAGCTGGCAATTAGGCGCGGCGAAACATCTCCAGTAACGTCTACAATTCATCTTCCTGGCACGTGGGGCAGACAACACAGGCCGCCGGTTCTGCCTCGCGTGGTGAAGGATTTCAGAGGAAGCAAGATAACATTTTCCCCCAGGAGCTCGGCTTTTTTGATGTGTTGTGGGGTTTTTTTCTTCTTCTTCTTCTTCTTTGCGGACAGGCAAAAGACGGGGTTGGACTCGAACACGTCCCAGTGGGAACTGTTGGAGCCAGGCCACCACTCGTCACCGCAACAAGCCGACCCTTAGACGCACACACAGCTACGGCTCGCGTTGGGAGTGTGGGCTGGCAGCTGTGGAGGCCAAACTAATCCAGCTTGGTGAAGCAGCCGGAGGCGCGTGAGCTGTTAACGGGTTGGGGTGAAAATGTCTGCTGGCAGGTTCACTCACTCGTTCTCCGCCACGCTGCACCCAGCAGCAGGTCGCAGCAGCACACCTCCTCCAGGTGACACGCCCCACCTGCCAGCTGCCCTGCCAGCGCACACACTTCAAGCAAACACCCACGTCTTCAAGGCCACGTATAAATATAACACAGGGATCCACTGGAATACTTACAGCTACAGCTCTGATAGGACATCGAACACCGAAAATTAAACTAAGAAGAGGCTAATTATGTTCAGCTTCTTTAGCCATTTTGGTTTAAAAGGAATCAGGGTTTTGTTGTGTCAAATTTCCAATCTACATGCTGTGTAAAGCCTGGCATTGCCGATTTTGGAGATTCTGGTTCATCCATCCATCCATTTTCTTGCACCCTTGTCCCTTAGTGGGGTCGGGAGTTGCTGGTGCTTATCTCCAGCTGACTTTCCGGGTGAGGGGTGGGGTCACCCTGGGCAGGTTGCCGGTCTGTCGCAGGGCAACACAGAGACGCACAGGACAAACAACCATGCACACACACACTCACACCTAGGGCCAATTTAGACAGACCAATTAACCTAACAGTCATGTTTTTGGACTGTGGGAGGAAACCGGAGAACCCAGAGAAAACCCACGCATGCACAGGGAGAACATGCAAACTCCATGCTGAAGGGCCGGGGCCGGGAATCGAACCCAGAACCTTCTTGTTGCAAGGCAACAGCTCTACCAACTGCGCCACTGTGCA
>CAEGAF010049456.1:0-17006 GCA_903067075.1 Micropoecilia bifurca
TGTGTGTGTGTGTGTGTGTGTGTGTGTGTGTGTGTGTGTGTGTGTGTGTGTGTGTGTGTGTGTGTGTGTGTGTGTGTCCTGTGTTGACTCTAAAGGTCTGGTGACCTGTCCAAGGTGGACAACATCCTGATTAAAGAAATGAATGAATAAACTGTGACTCTTTTCAAGCCAGATATCTGATTGGTTAGTGAAACAAGCTTCAGACCAATTAGAAAAACCTGAGCAGGATTAGCCCCGCCCCCAGACTTTGATTGGTCAGGATGAGAAAAAATAAGTATTTATGATGTTCTGCTATGCTATGAAATTAATAACTAAATAGTGAACCAAGATTGTGTTCCTTTTAAAAATAAAGTATTTTATTTTTAAACTTACTCATTAAACACTAAAAGTCTCTAAAACATGTTCAAATGTTTTTTGAACATAGGTACTTATTTTTTATGTGGGACTTTTCTGTTTGTGTTCTGGCTGAGATCACCAACATTAAATTTGACAGAAATGTAGCAAATAAAATCCAAAAATAAAAAAATAAACCATGCATTGACAATAAGGACAGACTATTAGATGTAAAGGGGATGAACTGAGGTCAGCACTGACCACTCGAAGTCCGCCTCCGTGCAGTCGCAGGGAGCCGAGGTCATCGCCACGGAGTAAGTCTTTCCCATGACGCACCTGGAGGTCGGCTTCAGCTTCCGGTAGATTCTCTTCACGCCCATCAGACACGGCTCTCCCTGCCCAGCAGGTCAGGAAACAGATCACAGGAAAATCACACAAACATTCATTTAAAACCAGTAGGAAAAAACAGAAATACATCAACGTCGTCTGTAACTGGGGCTCCAATTTAGATGTATTCACTAATGTTGATATAATCTGATAATGAACCTCAATCTGCCAAACATTTTTAGATTTATTCTGAGTGGCTGAATCAGCTGAGGATTAAAAAACGACCTGAGCGCCGGTTTCACTCGACATCCCGCCTCCATGCAGCAGGTGTCAGTAGTGAGACGTCAAAGAAACCTGACTGTTTCACAAATAGACTTCCAGGTTCTGAAACTTCTGTAGCTCCATCTCTTCCTCTGTTTGTTTCGCTCTCAGCCAGCCTGGCTCCATAATTGGCCCGGACTCTTGTCATCTTCCATGCTTCCTGGTTTGATCACCACTCGGCTCTGAACATATGGGTGTCGGAGCCGTTTACAGAAGCGGGTCGTGAATAAAGGCTCGGTTTCAGGTCCAGCAGGTTGATGAAACGTAGCAGGACAGGCGGAGGGTCAGGGTCCAAACTCACGCTGAGCCTGGAGGGGAAGCATCTTCAAAAAGATAATACAGAACCAACCTTGGTCCTCTGAGGCTCCTGGATGTTCAGCAGGATGGAGACGCATTAATAAGCTTAAAGTTATGGCAATATTTACTCCATCCCATTTCCTGACAGTGAATGTTTGGACCAATAGTTGTTTTAGTTCCACCCTTATCTTTTTGTTTTGCTCAGGTTGTGCTGTTTCATTATCAAAACCATAAAAAAAAGAAAACTAAACTGAATGGTGGAACCAAAACCAGAACCAGTTCAAACGTTTCATCCAACAGGAAATTCCCTGTTGGAGTCCAAAGCCTCCAGTTTGCTGCATGTTCCTGTAGGAAAACCAGTGCAAGAAATACTCATTTATAGTTTTGACTGTTTTTGAGTGAACTACAGAAAAACATGGACATTTTCTTCTGTATTTTTTCTGTTGCCACAGTAACTTAAGCAGGAAGTTGGTTTGGAACGATGCCTCCAACTTCTCATTCGTCCAGAACTGCCTGGAGAAATTAAGGGTTTTTTTCTTGAAACTTTTATTTCCATCATCCATCTGTTCAAGTTTGACTGATTTCAAAACAAAGTGCTGTTAAACATCCCCATAGCTTGATGGTGCCACCACCATGCTGCGTACTGAAGGGCCCAGGTCTTAGAAAGGCAGAGTGGTGGCAGTGGCTTCCCCAGGATTTATCTTATTTATTTATTTTTAATGAATGCATGATGTCTATAAGGAGGGAAAGTAAATTAAAGCGCAGAGTAAATAGTTACTAGGATATTTAAAAACAGAAAGTGGATCCAGAACCGTTTTGTCCTCAGATCTTCATGATACCTGGTTGTGTAGGTGCCACGTCTGGTAGTCGGCCTCAGTGCATCTCCTGTTGAAGATGGACCTGAAGTCTATTTTCACCAGCTGCCACTCAGAGCGATGACTGAAGTGTCCAAAGATCCTGGAAACAAGTCATGTAAAGAAAAAATCAAGTGAGGGATGAAGATTGATGGAACGAGGCGTTAAAGAGGAGGCAGCAGAACCAGACAAACCCGAGTTAGTGGTTTAAATCTGCAGAGGGAGGAAAACGTCACAGGAGATGCTTTACTCCAGGGTCCAGACTAAAATATACATTTTCTCTTAACATCCTGTTAATTTTGTGGCAGATTTTGAGTAAACTCCATCTGATTTGGACAATGTTATAGAAACTATGTTAGAGAGACAAACCACAAAACACAAACCAGCCAGAATGTGGATGTTTTGGACCTGCTGCCCATCATGCAGTGGGATTCCAGACATGCAGCGTTTCTGGACTCCTTTCATTTTCAATCTGAAAATGATCCTTCACTTCTCGCCATAATCCTGGGAAGCATTCTGACACTGATTAATCTGGTTTAAAGCCAAAATTAATAGCTAATACAAAACTATCTGCACAATTGTGGCTTTCAATGTTTGATAACTCTTAAATGTTTTTATTCCACCTATCATGGCTTCTCATTTACAAAGACAACCAGCTAACAAGGTTTAAATTGGATCTTAGACTATTTTGTAATTGTTTTTAGTGGATCTTTTGTTAAAAATGGATCAGAAAGTTCACCAGGTTGAGAACATAGCTCAGTAAGAGCTCCTATGATTTTACACTGAAGGATCTTTTAATACTGGATGAGTTTATAAGATCACAGTGAGACTCCATGAAGTCTGAAGAGGCTGATAGAATAAAGTTTCAGAAAACTTAGCATAAGTTTGTAAGATTTGTATGAGACAAAAGAATAAAACTCTAGGAGAAAAGTGGAGTGATAAAGAGTTGTTCTTTTTCCAGACAGGCTCGGTTAAAAGAGCTTTTCGATTTTCTGCACAGCAGGACTGGAGAAAACATTCTGCTCCAAATACAAATGAGATCCTCATGCAGAAAGAAAACCCTGCAGACAGACGACTTGCTCCAGCCCAGACATGCATCCCTGCTTTCACATATATTAGTTGTCGCCTTACTCAAATCAGAAAATACAAAGCAAACCAAAATAAGACAAAATGACGACTAATCTGTCTTTATTGTGAACGTTAATAAGAATAAATTCTCTTGTTTTTCTCTGACCAGATTCCAAATAAAATTCAAGGTTATTAAACCGGCAAGGAGAATATTCCATCTCCAGCTGAATCAAGTGACTGTGTGTGTGTGTGTGTGTGTGTGTGTGTGTGTGTGTGTGTGTGTGTGTGTGTGTGTGTGTGTGTGTGTGTGTGGGTGTGTGTGTGTGTGTGTGTGTGACCATATAGCAACATATTAATCACAATCTGTCAATTAGCGCTGGAGGCTTTCGACCATGACAGGCACTTACTGCAGAAATTAGTACAAATTGATAAGAAAATGGTGCATGATGGTCTTATGAAAACTGATGGCCAAGAGGCTCAATGTTGGAGGACTTGATCTCAGTCTCTGCTTTGTCTTTACAGAACCTCAAACTTGTTCCAAACAGAACCAGACGTGGTGCGTTTCTCCTGTCTTCCTGTCCTCCTGCTTTGCCCATCACTCTCCCGCTGCGCCGCTCGCCGTCACTCTGTCATTAATGGCAGGTGTCATGAAACACAGTTTACAGTGGCGCAGTTGGTAGAGCTGTTGCCTTGCAACAAGAAGGTTCTGGGTTCAATTCCTAGCCCTGGTCTTTCTGCATGGAGTCTCCATGTTCTCCCTGTGCATGGTGGGTTTTCTCCAGGTTCTACAGTTTCCTCCCACAGTCCAAGAACATGACTGTCAGGTTGATTGGTCTGTCTAAATTGCCCCTAGGTGAGAGTGTGTGTGTCCCTGGTTGTTTGTCCTGTGTGTCTCTGTGTTGCCCTGCAACAGACTTGCCACCTGTCCAGGGCGACCTCTGACCCCGCCTACCGCCCGGAACGCCAGCTGGAGAGGAACCAGCAACTCCCGACCCACTAAGGGACAAGGGTGCAAGAAAATGGATGGATGGATGGTCATGAAACATTGATGTGGCCATGGAGACCCCTTGGTAATGGCCCCCACAGGCCCCTCGGCCCCCACAGGCCCCTTGGCCCCCACAGGCCCCTTGGCCCCCACAGGCCCCTGGTCCCCACAGGCCCCTCGGCCCCCACAGGCCCCTCGGCCCCCACAGGCCCCTCGGCCCCCACAGGCCCCTCGGCCCCCACAGGCTCCACCCTGCGCTGCAATAACGGGTCGGTGCTGCGTCATAAGCTCCCGGCTCGTGGCTGTTCTAATAATAAATGTGGAGGGAATCTTCATAATTCTGCTCTCTGAGGCCAAACTGATTCATTCGCCGCTCTGCCCGATTTCTAATGCTGTTAAAAGTTTTCAAAACTCTCTTTGCTGTTTTCCTGTCTTTTTGATCATTTTGATCATTTTCCTTCATGCTCTTCAAATGGACAGTCGCGCCGTCGCCGGCTGCCAAAGCATTGATCTCCTGTGATCACAATCTGGAGACAGACAGTTTTGATGTTGGCCATACCTTGAGAGAAAGTCTTTTTTTATTCATGAAGAAGGAAACAGGCAGAGATGAAAGCTGATTGGCTCAGAAGACGAGGCAAAGCTCAGGTTACAGGAACACTGAGTTAATGTCTTACCTACAGCAGTCAGAGGATCAACCAACCCGGATGTTCAGGCTAACGACTCAAATCATGTCTGCGGTTCTACTGAGCAGAAACTCTGCAGGTTTCTGACCAGATACGTCCACCAGGACTGATTCTCCTGTTTCAGTCGTTAATTATGCATTTAATTGTCTGTTTCACAGTCTAGTCTGTAATTATCCGGATGTCTGATAATAGTAATGCTACAAACCAAAGGGAAGTCTAATGAGAAGGGAAACAATGTGGTGCTGCAGTGGTTCAGCACAGCCCACATATGGAGGACCCAGCTCTCGACGAGCCGCCGCAGGTTCGATTCCCGGCCTGGCAGCCTTTGTTACATGTCTTTCTCCTTCTTTCATTTCTAACCTTCCTGTTAGTTAACTATGAGTTAAATAAAGGCCACTAGAGCCAATAAAAACTTTAAAAAAGGGAAACAAAATGACTTTTTATTCAACAACTGCATGGCGCCGTCATGTCAGAACGGACTGAAGTCTGATGATTGACTCCATCTGCTCCTTTTCTCCATCTGAATGACCGTTTCTATCTGGTGACAAGTCAGATCAATCAGCTTTGGAGGAAATTAGGTTTTATTTTTGTTCCAGCTTTGAGCTCTAAAAGTGGAACCTGGACGGTGGCAGCATGTTGGAGCAGCTCTGCTATTTTACTTCTGATTTACTCTTTTCCAGACTTTCGTTCATATCATTTTTGGTTTCATGTTTAGACATTTAATCCCTCTGGTTCGAATGCAGGTAGGATTTTTGTTCTCACATTTTTACTTTCACGCAGTTTCACTGCAACTCTTTATATAGAGGGATGAATAAATCACAGATTCAGGGACTTCAGCTGAACCAGAACCAGCAGCTCAGCTTCTCACAGGAACCAGGAATCAGGACCATATAAGGCCAACATCTTTACACTGGCTGCCCGTTTTTATCGAATAGATTTTAAGATTCTTTTGTTAACTTATAAAGTTTTAAATGGGTTAAACCCCCTTATCTGTGGGACCTTTTAAAACCTGGTCTGTGTCCAGAACCTGAAGATCAAATAATCAGTTATTACTGACAGACTCAACTTCAGAGGAAAGAAGATGGAGCTTTTTCTGTTGCTGCTCCTGTTTTTTGGAATAACTTACCTTTCCAGATTAGATCATTTTAAATCACTTCTTAAAACTTGTTTTTACTCTTTGGCATTTGATTGATGTAATGTTTTGGGCTCTGTTTTGTTATTTGTGTTGTCGTTCTTGTTCAGCACTTTGGTGCAGCTTTATACCTGTTTAAAGTGCTATATAAATAAATTTGACATGGACATTTCATGCACTAGGTATTATAACAAGGTATTGTTTTTACGACCAGGAGCAGCTGATCAGCATCTCTGTCCTCGGATACATGTGAGAACCAAAGAGCAGAGACAGAAGGACGAAGGTCAACCATTTCTTCAGGTCCCAGACTCTAACTTCTCTCTGCCAGACGTTCAGACAGAGATTTACAGAGTAGTGGCAAAAGCAAATGAGGTAGATTAGCAGATCTGGCCAACAACTGATGGTATCATCTTGGGCAAGTTACTGTGGAAAAGTCCTGGGCAACAGTCAGAGACTTGATCATATTTGTTAAATAAATTAGGATGATATGAGTTAAAACATTTAATTTCACATCAGGATGACGGAAGTATTTGATGTTTTTGCTCAATTTTGCCTGTTAAATCCTCCCTGGTTCACCAGAAACAGATTGCATCACCTGCTGCTCAGAAAAGTTCTAACACTGGAGCAATTAGTCTGATTTCTGTCTTCCCCTGACGCTGTCTGGAGATGGACATGTGTTACTCACGTCATGATGAGCGTCTCCTCGCCCGGCTCGCCCAGAACCCCGTCCACAAACAGAGGCGTGTTGGAGAAGCTGAACTTGTTCCACTGCCGTCCTTCGTCGAAGCTCAACCTGAGAACACAAACAGCTGCTAATCCCCCCGCTGTGTGCACAAGCTAATGACCCTTAGAGGTGTCTCACAACTTTATTTCATATTCTGAGCAGGACTGAGGGAATCAGCTCAGTGAGCAGCGATCAGTGAGAGCTGCACTCATTACGACTTCAAACACGGAGAGGGGAAATGAAACGACGGCTGTAAGAGCCGTCATTTTCCACGGCTGCTGCTCCTCCAGCAGGAATCAGCTCATCCACAGTTCAAGACAAACTCATTTGCTTTTCTGTTTGACTAACTTAAGACTTGCAGCTCCCTCTGAGGGAATCAGTCATGCTGTGACAAACGGCAGCGTCGCGGTAATGACTCACCAAAGGTGTCGGATGGGGAGTGGAGTGTGTCTTATTGCCACCAAGGCTCCACCTTGGTCCAGATAAAGCACGGCGTATTCCTCATCAAAGATCTGCAGGAGAAAGAAGAAAACCCAGCGAAGTGAGACTTTTCTGCAGCCGTCACCAGGAGGAAGCTGCAAGATGTTGACCTTACAAAGTTACAAGCCCTCAGAGACGGTAATGTGATTCTGTGATTTAATATCTAATGAAAGTTATTCACATGATGTCTTGGCACTCAGATTTCTAAATGATGTTTTATCAGAGAGTTTCATGAAAAAAGTCTCACAGTGAAAAGGTGACAGCAAGAGAACAGACAGGAGGATTTTCATATGAAACTGTAGGAAAGAAATGAAAATCAGATAAAAAAAGAACGTAAAAAAATGCAGATTCCTATTTATTTAGTTTTTCTGACTTTTGGGTTATTGATGGGACAAATATTCAGGCTCCGCTCACTTCATTCAAATGATCCACTTGTAGATTTTTCTAAGAACAATCCATTTTATTCTATATTAATCTGTTTAGGGAGTAAAATTGACAAACCAGAACAATCTTGAAGTTAATATTTATTCAGTTTGTGCCCAGTAGGACCCTGCCATGTTCTTGCAGTAGAAGTGGTGATCCAGTCACATCCAACAAACATAAAGCAGGTAATAAACATGCTTCATTCAGGGAGCCGGTTAAAAGAATCGGATCGTCGCCTCATTATTTTCTTCAGTAGCTAAAGTCTTGCTATGCATTTGTAGTCAGCCTCCTTTTCTTTGACACCCCTAAATAAAACCACCGTAACGAGTCAGCAGAGAACAACCAGCATCATGGAGGCCCAGGATGTTCTGGTGAAGTTTGAAACTGCAGGTTCTAAAACAACAGGCTCTGAACATCACACCCAGCTCCTTTAACTAGGACATTGTTTATGACTTTGCTTCTTTTAATTAGCGTAGCATCATCTGTCTGAGCAGACAGCGCTCCTCCAACGCTCCTCCAACCTCCAGCTGTTCCTCACATCTGTCAGTTATCTATAAACGCTGTGAGCGCCGCCGTTCCAACTGTGGATGATGTTTGTCTTCTGAGCTTTATGACATTTTATTCTTAAATTGTTTCCTCCAGGTATCAGCTCACTCCCAGTTTATTCTGACCCAGAAGCTGCTACAGTCTTTATGTCCCACAGGTTTCTGTACATTTTGATCCTGACCGCAGGGCCGGCCCAAGGCATCAGCAAACTAAGTGGCTGCTTATGGCCCCATGAAGGCTTTGGCCGGCCCTGTCTGTCTCCATTAAGATCATCTTCAAGACAAACTTACTAGTGATTTGTTTCCTGTCTACAGAGGAACCTTTACTAGTTTCGACTGAGTCTCCTGGCTACGTTTGGACCGATGTGGCTAAAGGTCCAGCCTGCTGTGGTTCAGACTGGCTTCACTCACATGTAATAACTGCTTAGATTTTTAGTTCTTTTCATTTCTGAGTTCATTTGTTTCAGAGCTACATGGCAGCTTGTTCCATTCAGAAGGTAAAACCTCCTGCCTTCCTGAAAAATGACTTTCTGAATGAAAGATGATTCTAAGACATGAATTGCTTGTAGCAGTCAAGGTTAAAACTGATGCAAACTGGAAGAATTGTGTTTCACAGATGTATAAACTTAGTCATGAATGCTGAACAGACAAATGATGGTGAATTAATATATTTTAAAATATTTGCTAGTGAGGAGCTTCAAGGACAAAAATTAAATAAAATAAATAAATAAATAAGCTGTTAAATAAAAGAGCAAATCTATAAACGTGAGAAGAGCCCAGGACCTGCAGTGATTGGTGAATGAACAGACGTGACATATTGAGGACACTTTTATCTATTTAAATGGCTGTTTGCAGGTTTTTCTGCCTTCACTGTTTAACACCTTATTTATATCACAAATAGTTAATTTTAAGACTTTCTATAGCAGCAACAAACCCCAGCAGAATCAGATGTCAGCACTGAGCCATTCACTGAACTGACCAGATTCAGTGTTTTAGCTGATAATCAGCTGATCTGTGGACTGAAGCCTCTAAAGAGCAGAAGAGTCCAACATCCGTTACATTTAGGGTTAAATTATGGGTAACTAAATGTTCAGCTCACATGGATCATGGAGACAAAGTCAACTGCTGTTTTTATCTCCTCAGAAACTCAGGATTTTTCTTTTCTTGGTTATAATCATTGACATTTTTCATAAATTTGAGGCCATTTTACCTGTGAATAATCAGCTGGACTGAATCAAAGCCAGGCTACTGAGCCTTGGATGATAATTTGAAACGCTGAAGGACAGATCATTTTGCTACAAACAAAACATAAGAAATTAAAAATTGTAATTATCAAAAATACATTTGAGGATAAAACCCAGTTACCAGTTTTTGTGGATGTCCTTGAAAATATTGAACAAAATCTTCTCTCTAATCTAATGTGTATCTCAGTTTATTTGCTCTGTTTTATGGATCCAAGAGGAACAACAATCTGGTTTTAAGTTTCCTTTTATGAAGGTTTATCTGCTTTGTCATTCCAGGCGTTCATGTGGTTTTCTGGAGTCGGTCCTGCCAACACCAACAGTCTGATGTCTTAGTCCTGCATCAACCAAGCCTCCGGTGAGAGAAACTAAAGTCTGGCTCAGTTCTGCTCCAAGAGGCCAACACTGTTCACACCTTGACATCATGCAGTGGAACATTTTCTACCCAGTAATAAAGTCTTCAATGTCTGTTAACTGAACATGAGCGGGAAGAAAGACAGGCAGCAGCGTAGGATGGCAAAACAGAAGTGAACCAAACGTCAGTCAGCTGCTGCCATGGGAAACGTCTGAAAGGTTTGTAGATTATAAAACTCTCACTTCCTTCACAAAGCAGAATCAAAGGCTGCAGTCCCAACAGAACTGATGTCATATTGTTTTACACTCCCCACATTTCACAGCTGAACTGGAATTACTTCACAGGATACATTTCAGCGGCGTGACACCAGGCAGCACAACGAGGCCTCACCTGTCTCCACGTGTTTCCTGCATCAGAGGTGATGAACGCGCTCACATTGCTGGTGGTCAGTTCAGAACCGATGGAGCCTGCAGAGGAAATTCACACAAGACAAAGCGCATCTGATGATGTGAGCAGCATGATGTGGAGGAGAAGCCTGGATCAGATCAGATCTGCCTCTCATGCAGCCAGCGGTGATCCGCTCTGCAGCTGCTGACTGCGCCTGTAATTACGCCACTGCTACAGATCTACGCCGCACTGTGACATTGGTGCAGGCTCCCAAATTAACCAATAAATCCTGATTACTGTATTCATCTTTCAGCACTTCGGACCACATTAAGACAAGCTTCCCTAATCCAGTGCAAAAGGCTGTAATTGCTTTAATTCAGCCTGTAATTGGTGCCAGGTGGCAGGTTGTCGAGGCCTGATTGTTCCACAGGAATGAACTTTCCACAGCAACAATCTCCTTCTCACACAATCCAGTTTCTGTCTTCAGATTGAGGAAGGTGATCTAGGAAAAGTGACCATCAAAGGTTGAATTTCCCATCAGGTGTTTCCTTTATTTCTCATTCTGCAGCACAATGAGGGTGATAACAGTCCCAGCAGCAGTCGAGTTTCAGTTTACAGCGAACAAATCGCCGTTTTATGGCTCCGACTTCCTCTCCTTCATGCAGTCCGGACCATCTGTGGACTTTATCAATGGAAATGCGATCATGATGCCTGAAATCGTTCTAAAATTAGATCCCCGGATGGAGAGGAAGAAGTTATTTTTCCGTTATTTTCCTTCTTGGTGACGGCAGCTGGAATAATGACGGATCAAACCAAACGGGTCGATTGTTGCACTGAGAGCTGTTTAATTCTCTGCTTCACGCTCAGAGTGCCAGCCTGGCCTGCAGACACCTGAGGTTTGTGCTGATGAGTTATTGACAGTGTCGGTCCATATGGGAGTAAATATCACCGCGGTGTGAATCCACCTGGAAGGCAGCTGATGTCATTTTCCTCCATCTTTCTTTGTTCTTGATGGTTCTTTGCATCACCGATGGCTGTTTGGTGGAAACCAGGAGGGCAGGTAGAGGCTGGAACAGCTGGCAGCAGCCAGAGGGAGGCCAAGTATTCATAACTCTTCAACGGTCTCACATTTCATCAAATAAACAAAAACCTGAAGGAATTTTATCCAGATTTTATGAGATGTAACAAAACCAAGCAGGATTCAAATGAGAACTCGACTGGTGTCATCTCTACTTTATCATCTTTGGGAAGCAGAAACAAACAACCCATATAATCTCTGTGAAGCATGGCGGTGGCAGCATCATGCTAAGGGGAGGCTTTTCATTTGCAGGGATTATCCTGGAACCTGCAGAAGATCAGTTCATGATTTATGTATTTCATTCTGGAAGAATAAAATGTTTCTTCTCATCAAAAAGAAATATTTTGAACAAATCACTGAACAAAGTATTTCTGAAGACCACAGGTTGCTTCGGCTTGGTGGTTTCAGTCTGCATGGTAAAAAGTTCACACATTTCCACTTGGTTGTATCTGCGCTCTAAAATGGCCCAGTCCAAGTCCTGAGCCATATTACACTGACAATTTGAGCCAAGACTATAAAACTGAAATATCTTGTAGAATAAAGTAAAAAAGAAAATCTTTCATTAACTTCAGGGGATGAAAGATGATTTTCTTTCTACTTCACATTAAAACCTAATGAAGCTCATCAAACTGCTTGGTTGTAAAGAAATGTGAATAAGATCAGAAAGTGAAAACTTTAAGCCAGTAACATCCTGAAGGGAAGATCCATCTGCAGAAAGTTTGTATCTACAATGTTTGTAACTTTAAGCAGGAGATTCTACAGTTTGCCAACATGCAGCAAAACAAGATAATAAAGTATTTAATTTGATGCTGCAAAATGGAGTCATAAGAATCTCCGACTGTAAAACCAGTTAAATAATAAAACCCCAGTAATTAAGTGAACACTGTTAGCAGGTCGTTACATTAGCAGATTCGTCTGAAGGCAGGCAGACAGTCGACAGACCGGCGGCGGCAGCAGCAGCAGCAGCTGCAGTAGCAGCAGCGGCTGCGGCAGCAGCAGCGGCAGCAGCAGCTGCAGCAGCAGCAGCAGCGGCGGCAGCAGCAGCAGCTGCAGCAGCAGCAGCATCTTCCTCACACCCACCTGAGGCGACGATGATCCCCGGCGCCGACTCCCTGCTGGCGATGTTTCCAGATGTGTAGGGGTTGGCAGACACGTGAAGATGGAGATGTAATGAGCAGTACGGCTGCAGAGGGAGAAATCAAAACCTCAATTAGCGAAACCTTGGTGCCGAGCCGCCGGGATCACTGAGAGACGCGGACGGCGCCTCGCCGCTCGCATCGACTCGGATCCGCAACCCTCCCAAGTCATAAGCTCCATCACAAACACGGCGTCCCCATTGGCCAGCATCACCATTCATTTTGATTGGGTTAACCTTTACCGACACAATTCTCATTACGAGGCGGCGAAATGCCAGTGGAGGAGGCCATGTTGTGACGGCTGTTTGGAGGTTTATTAAAACTCTGACATTTGCTGACAAATGACTAGATAATATGAGAAGAAGGCAAAAAATGCCACAGAGTATCTAATTGGCATGTGGGTCTTATATTTATTAATTTTTTGGGGGGAAAAGTGATTATTTCCGGTCTGAGGTTGGGATGAGTTGGGAACGTTCCAGATGAACCGGATAGTTTATTTGGATTGTTGAACTTTAGCGTCTGACTGAAACCTCAGGCGAACGAAGAGCTTCAGGGAGATGGACAGGTGAAGGAGAGGAGCTGCTCCGCCTGACACCTCTTCTTCTTCCAGCAGCTTAAATGGGAGCTCGGCTTATTGGACCGAATCAGAACCGCTGACCTTTCAGCCCAGCCGCCTCGGCGCACTCAGCTCTGACGGCTGCTGCGTCTCACTGCTGCTGGGATCAGGCGGCTCCTGTCTCTCAGATGGACGCGCAGACATGGATAAAAGAAGAAGCAGCACATGCACACAGCTGCAGCTGCAGCACCAGCAGCTGCAGCAGCAGCTCACCAGCACACAGTGGATGCTGTTGCCTCTCAGGTCTCTGCTGGGCGCCTGCAGTAACCTCCAGTCTCTGCCGCGGTTATACGTGATGTACGTCTTTACTTGGTTATCAGTCTTCTTGTTGGCCAGGAACATCCCCTTGATTCCTGCCACCTGGGGAAGGTAAACACAAAACCGCTTTGAGAGAAACTCAGGCAGATCTCTGAATATTATCCAGATGTTTACATACATCACAGAAAATCACACAAACATTTTATTCCACAAATCAGAATGAATGTTCAGTTTAACGTTTCTCAAGAAATGTTATTTCAAGGAATTTTGAAAAGATAATTTCAATTCAATCATATATATTCTAGTTAATACCAGCTAACAAACAGTGGATTATTCAAATTAGTCTAAGAGGTTTTCATAAGGAAAACCAGCAGGTTGACTTTTATTTTATTTTATTTTATTTTATTCCTCCTGAAGGAACATGTAGCAACAATCACTGACATTACAGAAAACCCTCACACTAAGCAAGCATGTAGAACCACCAGAACCAGAACCAGAACCAGGCTCGGTACCAGAACCAGAACTAGAACCAGAACCAGAACCAGGCTCGGTACCAGAACCAGAACCGGAACTAGAACCAGAACCAGAACCAGGCTCGGTACCAGAACCAGAACTAGAACCAGAACCAGAACTAGAACCAGAACCAGAACCAGGCTCGGTACCAGAACCAGAACTAGAACCAGAACCAGAACCAGAACCAGAACCAGGCTCGGTACCAGCAGCCATCTGCCACGACTGACTGGAGGTTTGAGAAGACAAAGCAGATGAACAAAAAGTAAAGAGAAGAACTTGTCTGAGGTTATTTATGATGTTCATGAAAGTGAAAAGTTAACAGCAGGAGAACGTCTCCATGACGACAGCATATCCTCAAACCTAAACTAAATATTTAACTTGTTAATAAATCTTCAGTTTGGTACTATAATATTTATAAATGTATGTACAACATGGTGAAAACATAACTTTGAAAAATTAAAACAGTTTTTTTCTCAATGACAGGCCAAATAAACCAAAGCATTACAGTCTATTTTTACAGTGTAACTTTAAGTCTGACTTCCAGCTTTCATCTGCAGTGCAGCGTCTCATGGAGCTGATAAAAACTCAGCTCGGTGCAAAGCGAGTCGGACGCCGGGCTGATTGCAGGCCACACAGCCCTGCTCTGTATTCCTACCAGAACCAAACACAGCGACAAACGCTGAGTGGAAAATGATGGAGCGTCTGGAGACTTGTGAGTAATCAATGTGAGCCTTAAATGAATGTGACGCCCCGCTGGAGGCCTGCGGGCCGCCGCCGCCGCCAGCGAGTCGCTGCATCAACCCGTGAAACTCCACTTTGGTAATTGGCAGATACTTCATTCTCCCTCGGAGTGGAGATTTAGCATAAGTTGCGTCCCGGGTTGTGACCCCAATCAGGACGCGGGATTTGATTCTATCTCTGCGGCTGCAGGAAGACATGCGCTGCATCGTCACAGGCTTAATTATCAGATCCGCACATAGAAGTTTTAAATAATGGCAGGTGGTCAAATGATTCAAAAAATTATAAAGATTAGATGGGTTTCATTAAAAATTAGCTGTTTTTTTCATCAAAGGAAGAGATAATCTTAGCTTCAGGAAAGCTACTATTCCAGGAAGAATTCCCTTTCCTGTGGATGTGGACACTTCAGAGGAAAGTTTCTGGCTTATTTCATCCCCTCTGCTTTCAAGCTCTGATATATTGATCAAAGTTCTAATAAAACTTCAGACCAGCTGCTTTTAACGTTCACCTCTAACTGAAATCAAAGTGTGTTCCTGGACTGAACAGCAGAGTCCAGCGGAGGACGGTCCTGTTGAAGCCTGTTTACCTCATAAAGGTCCACCATGACGTTGCCCTCCAGCCCCATGCTGCTGACCACGTTCTCCAGAGCCAGAGTGTAGAAGACGCCCGAAGTGTCCGACACGTACAGGTTGTAGGTTTCGTTCTGGTTCCACTCCTGAACTGCAGCCACCACACGGTTTTCATCTGTACTGATCACATGCAGCTCCTAGGAGACGGACCAGGACAATCAGGCTGATGGGCTGGATGGAAAGGTTGGGTTTGATACGTGTTACACCTGGAGGGAGGAGGGGATGGATGGATGGATGGAGATGGACGGATGAACGGAGATGGACAGAGATGGACAGATGGATGGATGGAGATGGACGGATGGATGGAGATGGATGGACAGATGGACAGATGGACAGATGGACGGACAGAAAAGTTGTTTGCCTTCTCCATAAGGTCCTGCTGTCATCTGAATATGAAATGTGGTCAGAACCAACCAATCAGAGTTAGGAGGAGGGTCGTAGTGCTGTTAATCACCCTTGTGTACACGCTGCTCACAGTTGGTTCACCACAACAGAGGCAGCTATGCTCAGACTGGTTAGCATAGCCACTGATGATGGTGGACAAACGGTTCTCCTGGAACAGTAAGTTGTTTCTTTGCCATTAGCATATTTAGCAGTGCATGCATGAGTATGATGGGCAGCATTAAGACACTCTTCTTGGCTGTGATTGGTTGTTTTACATGGGGAGCGTACATTTCTGCAGCTCACTGAGGAGAAGATTAATGTTTTTTTTTAGATCATCTGTCTCAACATGTTGACAGTTTTAAACATGTTTTTTTAGTACTTCAGCTGAAACTCAATGGTCCTGATGAGAGTTTTAACATTCGTACTCCGAGTATGAAGGCACCTCAGCTTGCTTTTAATTTGGTCCTTCAATCAAAGTCTTGATATATTCAGTTCCAATTATAAACCTAAAGACGTTCATATGATCCTTATTGTTCCTGAGCTCCTGCTGGGTTAATCACAGCCATCTGAACGCTTCAGTCGTCCGTGTTTTAACTAAGAGGATGCAGCAATCATTACCACTTGCCAAGAGTTATTGGACAGAAACTATTCGGCTGAGTTCGTGCTGTTAGCTTGGGAGCTTCATCTACCTCTGACTGTTCCAATAATACCTTGCAGCCAGCCTGCAGCTACCCGGGCGCACTGGGCCTGATTGAATAAAACATGCTTAATTGTCAGTAGGGACGTGATAAGCGAGGTCAGGCAAACGCGAAGCAGAGCCGAATAACAATCCTGGAAACGCTCTGAGATACTTTTGGCCTTGATTTGCCCAGAAACACCAAAGAGACCATCGCAGGGAGCCAGCGATGAATTGGATCCCGAAACGAGCCGGGAGCTCATTCTGATCCAACGTTTAGATGAACAAACTTCAGCACTGCTGTGCAGAATTTTTGTTCTAACACTTTCCAGGGTTGTGTAATTGCTTTTTAATGGTCAAAGTCTCAGGAGCGCCTGTTGGAGAGAGTTGTGTCAGCTGTAACAAAGCGCTGTGCTGCGTTACCTTGGGCAGGTTGTACTTCGGCAGCTTCATCGGGGTAAAGACGTCTCGCTTTGCAGAAACGTAGTAGACCGGCCTCCCTGCAGTGGACACCTTCAGGCACAAACAGGACAAACAGCATCTCATTACACCAAACAACAGAACAGAACTGAATATGCCCCACAGCCACAGCGCCGTCCTGGAGCAAACGAACGATTACTTACCTGGACAAACACATACTCATCCTGCACCACCAGGGAATTGGGGTCAATGTATCCGGGGAACGGTTTGCCCTTGTTGGCGTCTGTGCAGTTCTGCAGCTTGCAGGTGACGTACAGAGCTTCTGCTCCCACACACACACACACACACACACACACACACACACACACACACACACACACACACACACACACACACACACACA
>CAEGAF010049479.1:0-16194 GCA_903067075.1 Micropoecilia bifurca
TTGATTGATGTTTCATTTGTAATGTTTCAAAAGCATCTGTGAACTGGTGGGTTTCAGTCTAAATTTAAAGACACTCAGTGTTTCAGCAGTTTTGCAGTTTTGTGGAAGTTTACTCCAGATCTGTGGTGCATCATGCCTTTAGTCATTTAACTTTAGTTTTTTTAATAGTAGAACATTTTCATCCAGCCGCCAGGTTATATAACAGTTTACCATCAAAGTTTTTGCTTTGCATTTTTTATGCTTTTTAACAGCTCAGAAGCTGCACCAACTCCAATTCAAAACCTGCTAATATGGACAAAAGATGGAAGGTGGCATAAGTTTATTAAAAATGTTATTCATTTGATTAGTTCTTCAGTTAAAAATTACATAAAATAAACATTTGGAAACTGTAACTTTAAAATGCTAAATCTGGACTGAAAATACAAACCAGTTATAAAGAGTAACTGAACCTCTAAGACTCAAGAAATAGAGGTGATTGGCTTTTTAGTTAATATATATCTAAATAAACAGTCTTAATATTCAATATAGATATATACACTAGTTAAATGTCTGAGTTTCTGAGTTTCTCTCTTTGGTTGAGGCGTTCTTCAGGCCTCTGCAGAGTCCAAATTGAATTCAAAGACTTATTAGCTGTGAGCATCTTCTCCATTTCCATTCTGCAGTAAATGTGTACTAATCAAATCAATCATCACGTAGCTTGAGAATTAATGCATATTAAATGCTTGTGTCAGCTCATTCTCAAAACTCATTACTAACAATTATCATTATGGGTTATGAAAATTGGGACACAGTTTAGGCTTAATTGATCCTAAAAGCATTCCATCATTGTTGAGCTTCTCCGTGTTTGCACAAGTCTCTGCCTATAAAATATTTTATATACACTCATGACCAAAGGTCCATTAACACAGGTGTGTGTGTTGAGGAGGACAGGGCTGGAGATAAATCTGTCATGATTAAGTAAGAATGACACCACTGGACACTTTAAAAAGAAGCTGGTGCTTGGCATCATTGTTTCTCTTCTGTGAACCATGTTTATCTCTAAAGAAACACGTGCAGTCATCACTGCACTGCATAAAAATGGCCTAACAGGGAAGAGTATCACAGCTAGAAAAATTGCACCTCAGTCAGCAATCTATCGCATCATCAAGAACTTCAGGGAGAGAAGTTCCATTGTTGCCAAAAAGGCTCCAGGGCGCCCAAGAAAGACCAGCAAGCGCAAGGACCATGTGTTTCAGCTGCGGGATCGGGCTACCAGCAGTGCAGAGCTTGCTCAGGAATGGCAGCAGACAGGTGTGAGTGCATCTGCACGCACTGTGAGGCGGAGACTCTTGGAGCAAGGCTTGGTCTCAAGGAGGGCAGCACAGAAGCCACTTTTCTCCAGGAAAAACATCAGGGACAGACTGATATTCTGCAAAACCTACAGGGAGTGGATTGCTGAGGACTGGGGTAAAGCCATTTTCTCTGATGAATCCCCTTTCCGACTGTTTGGGACATCTGGAAAACAGCTTGTTCGGAGAAGACGAGGTGAGCGCTACCACCAGTCTTGTCTCATGCCAACTGTAAAGCATCCTGAAACCATTCATGTGTGGGGTTGCTTCTCAGCCAAGGGAGTCGGCTCTCTCACAGTCTTGCCTAAAAACACAGCCATGAATAAAGAATGGTACCAGAATGTCCTCCTAGAGCAACTTCTCCCAACCGTCCAAGAGCAGTTTGGTGATGAACAATGCCTTTTCCAGCATGATGGAGCACCTTGCCATAAAACAAAGGTGATAACTAACTGTTTCATGGAACAAAACATACAAGTTTTGAGTCCATGGCCTGGAAACTCCCCAGATCTTAATCCCATTGAAAACTTGTGGTCAATCATTAAGAGACGGGTGGACAAACAAAAACCTAGGAATTTTGATTGTGGAATAATGAACTGATATCAGTCAGGATTTGGTCCAGAAGTTGAATGAGAGCATGTCAGGGAGAATTGCAGAGGTCCTGAAGAAGAGGGGTCAACACTGCAAATAATGACTTGCTGCATTAACTCATTCTGTCAATAAAAGCTTTTGTTACTCATAATATGATTGCAATTGTATTTCTGTATGTGATGAAAGCATCTGACATACACACATGAAAACCAGAGGGCAGCAGATCATGTGAAAATATAATATTTGTGTCATTCTCAAAACTTTTGGAAATGACTGTATATTCAAACATGGCACTGATGTTGAAATATATTTCATGTGAAATGTTCAGAAGTAATTTCTTAACCAAAGTCTCAAGTCTCTAATGTCTAAAATAAACAAGTTGTCATCACATCTATGACAGCTAGTTTACCTGTAACCCATGATCTACTGACATAACTAGCTAATAATAAAGCTCATCCTTTCTCAGTAAAACCTATGCAGCAGTTTCAGTCTTTAGTTCACATAAACACTTCCTTTCAGTCTTCATTCCACAATGAAAACGGTCAATTGAAATTCCAGTGAAGTAAGTTCTGAAAATCTATCATCACATGACCGTTACTAATGGAAACCATTAATGACACATAGAGCTGAGTCAAGCTGAGTTGGTCCTAGTGGAAAGGGGCCACATGACTCGAGTCTCAGACCACAAGTCCAAGTCAAATCTCAAGTCTTTAGGGTCTTAGTTGAGGCTGAAGATTCAAATTTTTGCAATTTAAGTGTGACTTGAGTCGGAGTTTAAAACTGTAAAATGTCTGACTACAATTTTCCCAAAAGCTGCATACAAAGCCTCTCCAAGTAGGCAGAGCTAGTCGCTCCAATGCCTGACTAAGACATAGACGTCTCTGTAGATGAGCACTAGTGTTATATCTGAAATATGTTTACAGCCTCAGCGATTTTTAATGACTCATTGCGTGAACAATGAGTTCACGCAATGAGTCATTAGACCATATGTGAGTTTAAATGCATTTCTGATTTAATGGAAACGCCACAATTGCAAGATTGTGTTTTTTATGCTAGCTCATGATGCGCAGTAGAAACTCAGTATTTAGTTTGTAATTTTACATTTTCACCATGTCTAGCACCTTAGTATCATCTTCTAGAAACTCCAAATTGACTTAATGGCTAGCTTTGTGTAGTGCACAACTAATTTTGTAAAGAGGCTAAATAGAAATGACTTTGAGCATTTATAACTGTAAAAATATTGGGAAATATCTCCTTTTCATTCTAATTAATTACTATACAGTTCATTATGTTTGTCTGTCAGATCAAACTTCTATAGAATATACTGGGTTTATGTGTGATGTGACAACAGAGTGTGAATACTTTTGCAACTTGTCGCCTCTAATATTTGGAGTCCAGACCTGAAAAAAGAGAGAATAAAAGCTCTAAAAGAGATCAAATAAAAATTACAACACTGATTCTTTACTTTAACATCACATGTATTTTGGACATTTCATTGCAGTCTTAACCACCAGGTGGTGTGGAACCTCTACAGAATCACCCCAACTGAACCATCCTCAGCTTGAGATCCAGTCACCTTGTTTTGTTTGGACTCTTCATCACCACAGAGAGAGAAATCCCACCAGACCTCTGCTTCTACTAATGCAAAATTGAAAATAGTGTTCTCCCCCCATCTCCCCTCTGTATTTGTCACCGTTTGTAAAATTTCTACTCACGTTGCTATGACTGCACTCTGCTTTGGCACCAAACAGCGAGGAGGAAGGGAGGGAGAGAATTTATTTTTCTGAATGCAGCCAGGGGCAGCTGATCTCCCTCTCTGCACGATGCAGCTACCGGCTGCAGTAAGGGTCACCAGAGCTGCTTATGTTTGATCGTACAGTAGCCGAACAGATGTCACATTTCTTTCAAAGAAAACAAGTTGTACACCACAAAAAATACCAAAGCAACGTCTGTTTGGAGGAAAGGACAGATCGTATTGAGGAGAATGGTTGCAGGCAAAAAGCCCCAGTTCCCCATGAGGTCCTAAACAATCTCTTAGGATTCAGAGTCATTAGACCAAATGACAAATATCATCTGGATCCATCTGGATCTACTGTCACATATACTGCTTTTTTACAACAACTGAAGGTAACATAAAGGTTACTTAGCTATAGATAGTGGCAAAATTCAAATGAATTGAGCTTGATTGTGCTATTAAATGTCGTTATGTGCCTGGAAAATACATAATATCTTGCAATCAGAAGGTTGCAGGGTTGATTTCAGCTTTCTCTTGTCAAATGTTGATGTGCAAGGCACTTACCTCTGGGTCGGCTACTGCTATGTGGCATGCCTGTTTGACAGCAGGAAAGTGGCTTTAGTGTAAAGTGGTTGAGTGGTCAGTATGACTGAAAAAGTGCTCTAAAGGTTCAGTGCTTTCACTATTTGTTCAGATTAAAAAGTGAAACCTCCAACCATTCCGTCTCCATCCTAAAGGCTGGACTGAAAACCAAAAGTCTCAACTTTCAGCTCATTCCATCACAATGAACTAAAAGTACAAGTTTCCAAACTACATCATGATGGCCACCAGGTGTGAGTGACATCACTCGCTTCTGACTCAGAGGAGAAAAAGGGGGACCATGGTCCTCTGGAGCGCCACCCAGTGGGGGTCTACGCCTGCTATTAGACGTTTTTGTTTGTGCCTCACAGGCATCCAAATGTCAAAATGGTACATCAGTGTTCAAAGTTTCCCTTTCAAGCAGCTCTTTAGGGTTTGGATGAACAATTACAACTTCATGTGCATAACTGTTTTAATTTCCCTAGGTAGAGATAGAAAAGTGGAATATAATTATGTAATGTAATTAGACAGCAGAGGCACAGGAAATGAGCCTGCTCCTTTCAAATCTTGGGGGCAAAGTTACAGTACATTACCACTTATAGAACCAATGGTGTAGCTTATGTCCTTATTAGATACAAAATATAAAACCTTTAAAGTTTCAATTTCCTTTTGTAACAATTTCCCAGTTAAAGCTGCAGTGTGTAACTTTTATAATAAATTTGTTTCTTACGTATTTGTTAAAACTGTCACGATTTCATGACAGTGATGGACTGCAATAAGAGTTAGAGATCCACCTCCTCCCTCAGCTACTATTGCTATGTGAAGAAGTGCACATAGAAGTAGTATGTGCTATGTGCTGTCAATCATGCTTGTCTACTCTCTGCTAAATGTGCTAACAGTAAAGAAACAACTTACCGTTATTTGTTGTCATCGGTGGTCATTAGCGTTCACAGCGGCACGCACAGGACATGATTGACAGCACTCAGGATGTTTCTTGTTCGCACTGGGAGAAGGGAGATGTGCTATATTTTGTTTTCTCACAAACTGTCAGTCTCATACCATACTGTCATGACATAGTGACACTTTCAACAAATATGTAAGAAAAATGTATAAAAAGGTAAATATTGCAACTTTAATGCAAGATAAAATTCAAATAAAAGCTAAATAAAAACACAGAAAAGCTCATAAATACAAATATGCAAACAAAAATGTTGACCAAACTCCAGCAGGCTGTGGAACAAACTCCCTCCGTGCCATCAGAGCTCAGGAGCGGGTCGATACACCGAGGTGGGCTCTCCGGAGCGAACGTGGCATTTTCGGTGTCCGAGAGCCTCCAGACTCACGACTCCCCTGTCTGCTTCCTTATTGACGAGAGATCAGCAGGAACTCTGAGACGATCAGCTCGGCACAAATGTCAAAAGTAGCAGAGGGTGATCAATTCAAATAATAAGGTCCTGACTTCATAAAAAGCCCAGCTTAGACTCGTAAAAGAAGATATGAGGCGTATGTCGATAATGGGCTGAGGTAGGAAAGTTCAGAAGTAAATTCTGTCTAAACTCAACGCTATCTGAGAAAGGAACTGCTGATATAACCTATTTTTTATTTTATTTGTTGTAAACAGTGGCCTGCAAAAAAATATTTACACCCATGGAATTGGTTCATATGATCACATTATGATCACTAGCTTTAACATATTTTAGTTTTTTATGTGAAACACCAAAAAAAGGAAAATTATTCTTTGGCTATCAATTGTTTTATTACAAAGAGTAAAAGAGGTGATTTGATTTTGAATTCAGCCACCTGAGTAGAACCACCATTCACTGTAATGAGAACAGGAAGTCTTTGTGACAAACTATTAATAGGACAATGACTTTATCCTTGATATTCCTCTGTAAAGACCAGCATAGCAGAGTGCACAACTAGCAACTGTTGCCGTGGATTCAAGGGGCGATAATGCACTAACTTGAAAACAGTCTGATTGAAGGTATAATAGAATATCTTACCAGGAAATAAGTAGTCTGAGAAGTAAATGATGCAAATGGGAAAAGGGTAACTCTCCTCACACATTGTTTATCTTTTTTGCTACCTATCTGATTTATGATGTTCTTTATTCATTATTTAACTGAAGATGTCATTGTCGCTGTCAGTGGATCCCGGCTAATTAGGTGACATTGTTTGGACTGGATTTTATCAAGACTGTTGTTTGGTTTGTTGTTTGGTATGAATACATATTAAGTAGCAAACAAATATTAACTAAGTTAGTAATTCCAATCAAAGCGACCAAAATTGGGACATCGGCTGCTTAACAGGGATAAAAGCCAAAAACCCGTTAAATCTTTGTCAGTTATTTTTTTATGAAAAGCTGCCTGCTGAGGTGTGGTGCTGTCCCATGTCTGATTTTCCACCATTTACTGCATGTCCTCCCCTTCTTTCTCTGTCATTGTTAGTTGAACTACAAATAAATAAGAACCAGTAATGCTAACCCCCCGCTCCCCCCAAAAAAACTTAAAAGCCCCAGAATAAACCTCCAGTTAAAATACTTTAGTCAAGAAACTTTTAAACAAGGCTAGTGACAGCTAAGTGAAGCTAAAAATCCAATCAAGTATAAACAAATAGTAAAAATGGAACAAATCAAAATCAGCTGGAACCAATAACTAATAAAACAATGCAGTGAAGTCTGAACGTGTAATCATGTTAAACTAAAGCTTGATTTTTTTTTTTTAAGCTTCACACAACTAGTTCACAACGCTAAGCGGAAAGGAAAATAAAACTTAATTTTAATAAAATAATATTCCAAAGTTCATTTTTTAAAAATCAGAAATAAATAACGTTTTGGACCATTGAGCCATAATGTTGTGGTGAAAATAGTTTATGGGTTCAGAAGATGACTAGCAAACAGCATGTGATGATAATGGTTTAGCGGTTCAGCTAACCACAAAGAAAATAGCACCAAATTCATAATTTATTAACCTCTCTAAGTCCCACACAGCAGATAAATACCACAATTGCAAATAATATGTTTCTGAGCACTGGTGACATGCTGCGGTTAAGCACCGCATGAACAAAACAAGCTATGGTGGCTACCATCTTAGCATTAGCAAAGCTTTAGTATTACAAATATGGAATTTAGCAAGTTTATATGTACAATGTGAGCATTTTTTATGCCAGTTAGTATGAGGAGATGTGAAATGGGACAAACTACAGTTACTGGACCATTGGTGTGTAAACCATTAACTGAGTCTTACAGGGGTCACATACCAGCACTAGGACTATTTGCTGGAACATCTTCCCCATCTTTGCTCCTTTACCTGCTCAAATCAATCCACTATAGCGTCACAAGCATCACTTTCGGGTTCTGTTGTCATGTTTTGTACTTTTTGCAAACACGATTATTGATTAAAAATGATTAAAAAGTTGAGCGCTTGTCAGCATTTGATCTCCCCCACTAATTAACAGGACAAATTCTTGTTTTACATTAAGATTTGTATGATTAATTATTAGGAAATCCAAAAGACCTTCTTGCACAAGGCCCTATCTAACATCGCTGGAAACGCCAAGGGAGATTTATGTCCCAGAGAGCAACATTGATTTGTTCTTTTGGTCCTGACATCATTAGAAACTAAAGGATAAAGCTGTTCCCAGGATGGTTCAGGTTAACAGACCACCATTAATAGCTCACTAATGACTCATTTGGACTGCTGCAAAGCTAAAGACGTTTGAAGAATGATTGTATTGTAAGAGTGGAACTCAGCGAACACAAGAGAATATTCACTGAGAAGCATGTTCATGGGTGATGAGGGTAAAGTGGAGTTGGTATGAATAATCGGGGATGTATTTACAAATGTTATCATGTAGTGAGGACTATGTCAGCAGCTGTATAGTGTTATTAATAATAAAACATTGTGGTGAATTCAAACTGAAAAAGAGAGCCTGATCTCCTCCAAGCCATGCCACACTGATGCAGAAATTTATGCAAAAGGAGCCCCGGCTGAGTATTGAGTGCAGTGTTCTTCAGAAACCTTACATTTCTATTTAAAATTTCATTTTCATTTTATTTTATTCACTCAATAATAAATATAAGTAGTTCATGTGTCAACTAAAATAAACCATGAATGAAACAGCAGAAAGGAACTTCTGCTCCTTATATTATCTGCCCCACATTCACATAAAAAGAAAAGGAGCTATTCAGCTCTGAAGACTATTACAAACATATTATGTATATACACAAAAAATACACAACAAACATTCAATTCTGCATTATTTCAATTTCAGGCCATAATTTTGCAAAAAGATGATAAATGTGTATGATTTTCTTTAAACTTCAAAATTATAGGATAATTGGTATTTTCTATCACCATCTATGATTTAGATCCTGTTAGCATGATGTGATATGAGATTTCACTCTAGCAAGTTTGTTTTTGGGTGAGCTAATTTTCTGTCTCTAAAAGGCAATTTGTTTTTCAGCTAGCAAAGAACAGTTGCAGAAAAAAGGTACAAAACACATTAAAATACATTTTTGTTTTTATAATCTGCTCTTTTAGAATGTAAAGATTTCTATTTGGATTCTGATCAAAACTGAATTTCCAGTAGGAGGATGTATGTTTACTGTTAGACCGTTTGTCTTTTGGTTCAAGAAGAAGCTGTAGCTGCATCTCCATTGGCTGTAAAGTAGCAAAATTGGACATTTTGAAAATAAATCCGCCTAGCAAAAAATACTCACATTTTGAAAAACACTCCCATTTTTCGATAAAAGCTTTAGAATGAGGTGGAATTGTTTTTAGCTGTATCGACATTGGTTGATTTCACAAAACTGCAATAGAAACACTTTCTACATCACACAAGTCACATGATCAACAACCAGATGTTGCTGCTGGTGCAAGGCACTAACAAGAATACGACAAGAAGTGGTACCCCTTGTTTTGTAAACAAACTTACCCATAAATTATTTTAATCGCGTTTCTTATTGAACAGAAACTGCCCGATTGTGAAATTATGTTTTTTTGCACACTTTTCTAATGGAAACAGCTTATGATCCATTAACCCTTCCAGACTGAAAGTGAACCAGCAAAATTCAGCAATACGCAGTACCGTAATTCTGCCACACTTGGCACTATCCGGAAAAATCGGACGGTTTCTGAAAGGGGAGATGTTGCGCTTTCCAGCCAACTGTCGGGTGGTTACGGTAATTTCACTGCTGCTGTAGCAGGGAGTGAAATTAATCTAAGGGGCACTCTTTTAATAGAGGGTACATTGCTATAATAACTACCTAGATATCGAAAGTTCCCGTTGTATTGGATAAATAGGGAAATATGGTTACTCACAGGACATTTAAAGAACTTTGTACAATTAAAATAAGTAAATATATTCAAGTGGACATTTGAAACTAAGATCATAAAAGATTAAGCTCACAAAGGTAACGTAAATGAAGCCATACAAGCTATAAACTATGAATCAGTTCATAGCTTCTGAAAAGAAAAGTTTTGTCCTATGGAGTATAGGAGGCAGAAAAGGTGCAGAGGGACGGGACACTGGGTGTTTCTCAAGGACTCCAGAATAATGCCGCTCTCCTGCCTGAACCTCTCCAGACTCGTTTGACACTAACTCCTGATGAGAGCTGATTATTGAGTCTATGAATAGGTCTCATCGCTACAAGGATCAAAACATATGACTCCCCTTTGCCTGCTTTAGCAAATGCCCCAGAAGCACCAAGTAATTTCAGCAAATGAGTCCTTGGCAAATGAGCTCTTTGATCAAGTTACTGTTGGGCGATGAGAATTACAGCAATGACATCTCAGGCGGATTGTGATTTAGTGTACGTTGGTGCTTTCGACTCGATGAGGCGTGCACTTGTTGAGTAATGCGATGCGGCCTCTAATGAAACTGTGACCAATCTTCTGATTAAACTACTGTAATTCATCAAAGGGTTTGTGCTTTAGGACACGCGATCTACACAGGTTTATGGAGGCAGGCGGGAGAGCTGTTACTGCATAACGCTGCTCTCTTTTGTTTCATTTCTCTTCATCTGAGGAGGCAGGTAAAGGCTGGAATCATGCTTTAAACTTAAACTACTGTCTAAAGGTAAAGGAGGTATGGGGCACCATGAAAAAGAAATGTTTCATAACTTGAGTTAATTTTTCTGCACCTCATACAGGCACCTGGTTGAGTTACAGAGAGGAAGCCTTGAGACTTAAGGTGACGTAATAATCCATCCATCCATCTTTTACAATCACTTATAAGGATCATAGAGTTTGTGGCTTTTGATCTCCAGCAGTCAATGGGTTAGAGGTCGGGTACACTCTGAAACGTTTACAAGGCAACACAGATACATACAAGGAAACCCTTAAAGGGGCGGTGTTATATATTTTTCTAGCCACATAGTGGCATTTTACAGCACAATCAAGAAACTACACCTCTAGAAAAAATTAGGAGACCACCACAACATGATCAGTTTCTCTGATTTTACTCTTAATAGTTATATGTTTGAGCAAAATGAACATTGTTATTTTATTCTATGAACTACTGACAACATGTCTCCAAAACTCCAAGCAAACATTTGGTATTTATGTGCAGAAAATGAGAAATTATCAAAATAATGGAAAAGATTCACTACTTTCAGACCTCAAATAATGCAAAGAAAGATTTCATATTTGCTTAGAAACAGCAATATTAATGAAGAAGGTTCTGGTCTCTTCATTTTTTCCAGAGCTGTGTGTTAACTTCAGTTGTTATATAAATGCTGTACATATCAAACATCACTTAAAAGAAATTTGACTTTGTAATTTTACGCCTTAGAATCGGGCCACAACTGAACAACAAAAACCCCAACAAAACTTATACAATCACAGAACAGAAGCTGCTTTGTTATCACTTGAACATATTCTTGACCTATCTGGCCCACCGTAACGGCTTCGTCACACGTGAGTGACTTTGATTATAATCTGTTGTTAAAATATTTTTTTTGTTGTTGTTGTTTGAGGTTGTAGAGTCTACTTCCCTTTGTCAGTTTCTTTTTACCCCCCTGCCTAGTCTTAAGGGACCCTTCTATATTTTTACTGTATGGGTGGTCCAGGGGTATTGCACTGACCCTGTGTGACCTTTAACAAGTTTCATATTTGTGTTGTTTCTGGAACTGACCATCTGATGGAACATTTGACGCACTCCTCCTGAGCATTGTGATAAGATGTTGATTAAGTGCTTTGTGTTGATTTTATGAATCTGGTAGTAATTAAGATCAGATGTTTGGATGTTTACTTCATCTCAAACAAGGGTGGTTAAAATGGCATTTTTCTTCTGCTTTATAAACAAAGCCATCATTTCTAAACGTCATTGTTTACCTACTGACATAATTTATTTAAAATTGAAGTTTGCCAAAAAAGCAAAAACAGTAAACATTTCTCCAGACATAATCCTTTTCAAAATCACTGAATAATTTGGGATTTTGTCTGCAACATGCCAACATGTGAAGACGCTTGAGGTGAATGAATATATTTGCCAGGCACTGTGGCAATGCAGATAAACACTGAGACAATTCCCCAACTGAATGTTACTCTTTTTTCTTTGACTATAGTCAGTGTTTTTTCCCCCTATGTAGCCAATAAAGGTCAAGTTAATGAAAAACACAATACTGACGTGTGGCTGACTCTGAGCCACGAGTTCAGCAGTTTGGAGCTGAAATGAAGCCGTTTTCACTCAGAGGTAAAGAAACATCTCACTTCACCAGTTCCAGTTCTGAAGCATTTTACAGAGTATTACCTGCTGACCTTATTGTCCAGTTGATGTTGACCTTCCCCATAAAACTCCCAATTAAAGTCTGTCTCTTGGAGGCTGTGAATTCACTGAAGCCTCTGTGGAAATCCAGTGTCACTATGTGAATATAATGATTCACACAAATATGGACACTTGTCAGAGTTTTGGATGAAATTAGACATTTTGACATATTGCTGCATAGTCTAAAACGTTCATCCAGTACATTGTATTTGCATCGTTTTGACAAAACCCATTATCAAACTGTTCAAATATTAATAAACTGCTGTGTCTGCATTCCACACGTACTTTTTAAAAGTACTTATCTGAACATCATTTTTGCCTCTACATGATTTTAAGATTGGTTGTGATTTTTGTTGCAACTAAAATCATGTAAGCAAAATCTGGTCCGCCTAAAAATCTATATCTTGATTCGGCTAAAGTGAACTCTGGCATGGTTCGAATGCATACTTTAACAAGCCACCTGACCAGAGACTGCTCCAAGTGCATGTAGTGGACTATAGAGCAGGGCATTCTGGGTAAATACATCCAAAACACACAACTCTAGTGCTAGTGGGAGAAATAACAAAACAAAAAACACCACCTTTGTTTACATTTTGTGGAGGAAGTTGTGCTCAGTGTCTTCCCCAGAGGTTTCTGTTATTTCCTTCAGTGGTTCTTGGTGCAGTGACCCCACAGGTGAGGAGGGGAACAGGTTTCTAAATTGGTTTGGGTCATTTCACAATGCAGTATGGACCACAGCAGATGAAAATATAACAAGTGTTGCAACTTTGGTCCCCAACAGAACAGAGTCTAACAAACTATTAGGTGTGAAAACACCCTAAAAGTGACTGTCACAATAGAGTCCTTCAGGTTGTTTTAGTGACAGGTCCCCTTTGTTAATATTACCTCTGATTGAACTTGGAATCAATTTTCTTCAGTACGGCAAATAGCTGAGGCCAGTTTCACCCAACACAACTCAGAAGTGGTGTGCAGGTGCTCTCATCCGAGCAAGCACAGCGACCGCTGGCTTTAGTTTTAATGAAATGGAAAGAAAGGACCGGAGATGATCCTGAGTCAAAGTAAGAGTGCGCCTGAGGTGGAGAAACAGAGACACACAAATAGAGAAAGGAGAGCAGTGACAGGAAAGGAGGTGGGAGACAGGCAGAGGCCTGGAGAGGGGCTCAGACACACACACACACACACGCATACACACACATACAGACACACAAGCAGAGATGTGGTTTGATGGATGGACAGATTGCTCAGAGGTGAGGATGGTAGAAGGGCGGGAGCTTTTGGCTGCAAGAGCAGCAGCATTGGAGGTCTGCAATCATCTGTCAGCCAGAGAAGGATTACATCAGGCCGGGTCAAGGAGAGCATGCACTGCTTTAAACAAGGTGTCACTTAAAGCTGCACAATAGCAAGAGCCACAACAAGGAAGGAAGAGCTGCAGGGACTAATTAAACTACACTCCACATCACTTCTGATTCCAAATCGGATCAAATACCTTACAGAGTTCCAGTTCTTTCGTTTTGCTAGGTAAAAGAATCATCAGTTTTGTTTACATCATATAATATTAACTAAACTGCTTTTCTACACTATATATTACTTCAGGATCTCTTGTTACAAGCAACTCAACTGCACCTAATATTAATAAATATCCATCCATCCATTTTCTTGCACTCTTGTCCCTTAGTGGGGTCGGGAGTTGCTGGTGCCTATCTCCAGCTGGCGTTCCGGGCGAGAGGCAGGGTACGCCCTGGACAGGTCGCCAGTCTGTTATTAATAAATATGTTATCTTCCATTATAAACTACATAATTTTATCAATGTGATTGACCTAATTTGTCTACTGAATACATTTAACTATTAATTAACTAAACTTTTTATTTTTTTACAACCTCTTCTTATTTTAATAGGATTTTCTTACCTAACTTGGACCAGTTTCTATCAACTGTTTTTTAATGAAAACTTTGAAGTATCTTAGAAAAGTTTGATGCAAGCAGCAAAATTCTCAACAATTTTCTCACTTTTATCCAAATAGTTTTCACACCCACCTGAGGCGGTTTTCAGTTGTTCCTAAAGAATTAATGCACATTCACCAAATGAATGATGTAACCAACATTTGCCTCACATGACTGTTCCCATTGTTGGAGCAGAAATCCATTTATTTATTTATTTTTTAGGTTTTTGAGGTGTAGTATCAAAAACAAAACTTTAATTCTTTATCAAATTACACTCATGTGCTGACTTGGTCTCTGCTAAGTTAACTAGAAGGAAGCTTCTGATTTAATCATGTTCAGCTAATTTAGGTAGCCAGTTCTGAAACTTGCACTCCTGAGATTAGATTATTCAGAGCTAAGCCCACTTTCTATAAAACAGGATGCCATCATTTTTTGCATAAAAGCAAAGTTAAGGTGAAAAGTTAAGGACAGAAAAATTAAGAAAATCCTGAATACTTCAATAGGATCTGAGAGGGTCAGTAGCAGCAAGGTGCTGGTTATTAAATACTCTTCAATAATTAATATCAGTGTGACAGACATTACAAAACCAGGAGATTTATAATTTTGCTACTCTGGAGCATAAAGGTGTGTGTCAACACAGGATAGACATTAGCAGTGACCTGAAAGAAGCAACGTTTGCTGCTCTTAGACCTCAGAGGCCTTGAAGCCTTTTCCAGACACCATCATCATTCTATCGAGAGAGAGATTATTCACAAGTGGAAAACATTTGAGACATTTGCCAACCAGCCGAGAAGGGAACGTGTCTGGGTATTCACCCACGAGCCAGAGCCAAAGCATGTAATGCAAAGAAAAAACAACCTAAAGAGCATCAGCTCTGACTGGACTGACTTTAATTGGCATGGAAAATGTTAAAGTTCACCATGTACCACGGGAGACGGACTGAGTATGAGGAGGGAGTTGGAAGGGATGTCAGAAGAAATATTCTTTTCTTAAACCAGGACACATCAGCTCAAAAAGCTTCTCAAAGACCATGAAAGAAAGCAACAAACAAAAAACAAGTACCTTAACTTTGGTGGAGGTCGACCAATTTGGGAAAATTCCCCACAGGGTGTGAGGAATTTATATATAAAATATATAAACTTTTCTGTATATGAAATACATACAAAGACAATATGAGGTGATCAGTCCCACAGCTGTAAAGACAATGATTCTATCAAAATGATTGTAATAAAATAAAGAACAAAAACAATTCAATGTTATAAATGATCATCCTTTTCAGGTATTTTACTATTTTATTGCAGCGAAGTTAACAGGAAGTATATTTACTTGAATTTGATTGTTTTTTAAATCTTTATGAACAACTAATAAATCATCTTTAGCTTCTGAGCCTTTTTTTCTGCATGATTCATATGAAATAAACACCCCCTCCCTTATAGTCTGTGACTTTGAGTCTTTTCCTGTTTTAATTACAGGATGCTGATAATACATATTTAAAGAATTATGGATGCTGTTGAGGCAACTGGAACTTCTGAGGGGTCATCCTCATTCCCATGGGAACAATGAAAACGGTTACACCGTTCAGCCATAATTTTACCGCTGAGGCTTCACCATGGCAACTAGGTTGTAGTGTGAACATCTGGTGAAAGTGACTAACTCTCTCACTCTGGCAGAAAATCAGACTAGTTGTTCGGTGTTGTAAGTCAGCTGGGATGGCTCAAAACTATTTCTACTTACTTAGTGTCAGAATAATGAGATTGTTTTTTAATTAATCTCACAATTTTACACACCATAAGGCTGCAGTGGCTTTATGCAGTCTGGGAGAGCCCATCTGATGAAGCCATGGCTTTGGAAGCTTCTCAGAATTAATTAATTCATGCATAGCTGCAGATGCATGCTAACACTGTGCTTCCTCATGTTATGGAAAAACCAAGAGAAATGAAAGATATCTGGGGGAAATATGTGGTTCACCCTTGAATAAAAGTCATAGTTGCCTGAAAGTGCCACTTACTTCTGTCACCATAACGACACACATACATGCCTGAGGAACGACTAGTTCAGGGAGAAGACGGGTTCAGAGATGAACATGTTTTGTTGGAAAGAAGAAAAAAATCTTTGTCTGATCGCAGTTTACAGCCATAATATTAATTATTTGTGTATTGTTATATTTGGAGGGCTGCACAGTGGCGCAGTTGGTAGAGCTGTTGCCTTGCAACAAGAAGGTTCTGGGTTCGATTCCCGGCCCCGGCCTTTCTGCAT
>CAEGAF010049492.1:0-36984 GCA_903067075.1 Micropoecilia bifurca
AGATTGTGGAAACATTGGTGTCATCATTTATTTGTGACTCAGTGAATGTCATGTTTTTTTTATTTATTTTTTATTTTTATTTTATTATTTTTCTCTTATTTTGTTTTTACCTTTTTTATTATGGACCTTTTTGGTCTGGAATAAAGATTGATCGATTGTAGCCTGGATTAACTCCTTTATGGATACGGACAGCGCAGTCGATTGCGCATGCGTGTGAACAATCGCCTTCACTCTGTTACTTAAGCCTTTATTCTACAATCATGTGCTATGCAAGTAAAGCCGAACAACAGCTCACATACTAGCTCACGTGAAAATAAAATCCAGATGTTTTAAAAGGAACAAACCCACCTTAGAATCCTTTAAGCGTTGTAAACCTAATACTAATTAACAGGTCGCGCTTCAGTCAACATTTTTCTGACTGCAGAAGAAGAAATATGTATATTTGGGCGCAGATTTGTTGACAATTCGACTATAATAAAATACATCGTATTTATAAGCACATGAAATAATAAAGAAAGAAAACGGACAGGTTAAGCATGCATTGCACTGCGCAGATTCACTTACCAAGCGGTCCTTTTCCAGGATAAAAACGCTGGCTGTTTTATCAAAGGAGCCGGAGGCGAGTCTCCTTCCATCGCAGCTCCACGCCACCGAGTGGACCTTGGCTGTATGAGCCGGGAATTCCCGACTTTTGTTGTTATTTCTGAAGCTCTCCTGCATTTCTTGGTAATACTGCGACGCCATCTTGCCACCCTTTATCTTCTTCATGGGATGCCTTGAAGGAAGGTGTCGCCCTCTTGCGGCTTTATTAGGTTTTGCAGTCATTTATTACCTTTATTTTATGTCATTTTATAACTACAGATTTCACCTGAGTGAAGTTGGCCCCCCCACCTTCTTCAAATAAGACAAAATTGGTGTCAAACATTAGTGCTACGTTTGTGCTTCACTCAGGTACAGATTTCAACATCAACCTTTCAAGGTTTTGCTTTAATTTCCTTACAATGTTATTCTGAATGGCTTTTATCCAATAAAAGTCCGTTTTTAGATGAACATAAATGAGACTGACCCTTTAAACAAATTATCCACTTGAGCTTTGGATTTCTGCAGCTCCTCTGCTTCCCTTCCTCAGCCTAAGAGTTTAGATCAGGCATAGAAAAGCTTTAAAATCCACTTATCAACCTTTCATGTTAATCTATAAGATAAAAGCACACTGAAATACAGCTCTCAAAAAGGCCAACTAAAGGGATCAGCTTCTCTGATTTTACTTTTTTATAGGTCTATAGTTGAGTAAATTGAACATTGTTCTTTTGTTCTATGAACTACTGACAACATGCTCCGAAACTTCGAGCAAAAATGTTGTATTTATTTGCAGAAAATGAGAAATTGTCAAAATAACAAAAAAAAGAAAACAAGTTTATGTTCATTTAGAAACAACAGTAATAATGTTTTAACTCATGAATAGTTTAGAAATCAATATTTGGTGGAATAACCATGAAGTTTGCAATGGAGTTCATTGCAGTAATCTCTTCATTTTTTCATGGAGAATTTAAGTAACAATGTGAAAATTGTATTACCTTTAATTTGTTGAAAAAAGTGTTCAATTAGCTGACTTTTAATCATCTTATTGTTAATTAGCTGCAGTAGAACGTTCTTTCTGATGAATTCACTGTGAATCTACGGTGTCCTCTAGTGACCAAAATATGGAATTCACAAAATTGTCTGTGACTGGTGCCAATTTAAAAAAAAAAAAAAAAGACAAACAGCTCATTTTTTAAATTGCATTTTATTTCAAGTGATTCTAAAATGAAAATCCATGAAGTTAAAAAACCTTCAACACTTCGTTTATATTTCCAATAGCACACAATACCTACTCAACGGCATACAGGAAATCCCTTAAGGTAGCCACATTGTTATTAAATGCAGTCATTTAGAGGATGCAAAATGTTATCCAGCTGCAGGTTGTATTTTTCTGCTATGCGGAGGTTTTGTGCAAGGCCTCACTACACAGAAAACCCAACTGCAGCAGAACCATACAGTTCTCGTCCTCTGTATGAGTAAAATACACCAAACGAACAGAACAAGATGCACTTTAAAATGTGAGTTTGTGAGTTAAGAAAGAACGACAAGGTGTGTGATAGCGTCATACAAAGGTGCCTCACGTAGTTTGCATAAAGGTGTTCAGAAAAAGCTGTAAATGTACAGTAGAAAAGAAAAGTCAAGGAATGCACAATAAGCATAACAATATGTGCATTACAGGGCTCAGTGCTGATTTAGAGCAGGAAGACGTCTGATCTCCGGTGGAGGAACTACAACAGCATCTCACGAGTTTTCATGCTACAAACGGATGTTTTTAGAATGTTTCGGTGTAGAGGCAGGTGTCAATGGAGAGGTAGAGAAAAATACAAAAGCACCTCATTCCTCCAAATCACTTCTACTCCACATTTAACCAGAAAACATGGCTTTCCATTGGTTTTCCTCAACGTCGACTCCCTAGATCTGTCCTTTGGATCCTGAGAACGTTCCTGTTCAATGTGCTACATCTACTCCTACTGATGTACGTCAATCAAATTCAATTTTATGTCTCCACATTACAAACGTCTCTCACCTGTCTGGCTGATAGTCGACACGCTGGAGCTGAAACTGAAGCAGCAAAAGTGGAAGAGAGGAACCCTGGTTGTGAAAACATATTCCTGGGTTTTTGCGCTCAGGAACAGGTTCGGATTAACAAAAGAACTTCAGGATCGATACAACAGTCGGGGTTGCACACTTAAAGGGTCACACAACTGAAGGCAGCTTGACTAAAACTGTACATTTACTCAACTATCTCGACTTATGTGTTACAAAGCGTCTGTCAGAAGCTGACGTTTGCTTAAAATAAAACAGAACTCTACAAACCTTTTAGCCAGTACAGGAAAAACAAAACATTAAGAAATAAATATATATATATTTTAATCACCAGTAGCACAATTATTGGCACTCCTGTTAATATGTTGTACAATTCCCTTCTGATATTTGCAAAACAAAGAATCTTATGAAGTTTGGAGCATAAAGAGAGAGTGATCTTTGACCATTCAATGGTCCAGAGACAAGTTCTCCAGATTGTCTTGGTTCCTCTCTCAGGTTTCCCTTTCTTTGATCTCTCCCAGATTCATAGGATATAGCTCTGGGGGTTGAGATAACCATGGAAAAAAGTTTGGTCATGTGTCAGCCAAACCATTTATGTGCTGATTTGGTCATAAACTTTACATTGTGTGGACAGACCCAAAGATGCTTTGCGATGTTTGCAGGAACGTGAGAAGAGAAACAGGCTTGCAGAATCACAGACCTTGTGATTCTCAAGCTTACTTAACAGTGTGAGGTGATTTTCCCCATGTTCATCCTTGTTTCACATCAACTCCATCTGGTGTGTTTGTGCCCAAAAAAATCACTCTGAAAACTTTTTTTAAACCAAGGCATCATTCACAAACAACTACTTGGCTTGCAGATAGCGCTTAATGATTATTCTTGGTTTTTGTTGCAGTTCTCTAACCCTGACTATCCTTCTTAATTATTGCTCTTAGAGATGGTTAAGGTCAGCTTAGATAGGAGCTTCAGTATGTTATTCTAAGAATTTTCCAACATACGAAGACTTAATGCCATATTTTTATTTTCTTGTCCATCTTGAAGGGTAGCCAAGGGAAATATTTACATCTCAGGAAACGGAAGTGTATGGATTACTTATGAACCTTTTAGGAAAACCAGATCATATAAAAAGTAAACTATAAAGACACAATCTTGGGTTATACTCATTTTACATAGTAAATGTGGAACTGTTTCTTTTATACACCTGATATTTCTTCCACTCCCTGAATAACTTTACTCAAATTATGTAGTAGATTTTAATTTCTTTACTTTTCTGTATGAGATAATGCTCTTGAAATGAAAGCTGAATGTATTTTAAGGCATTTTACATATCTTTGTCAGGGGTGCCAATAGTTGTGAAGGGAAGTATATATTTATCAGCATCTATATCAGTCAACCTTTGTAGGAATTTATCTATCTGTATGTTGGATATGGACATAAAGCTAATATTAAGCATCCTAAAAATTTTACTCCAGTAAATTCCTAAACCACAGTAAGAATTAAAAACTTTTATTGTATAAAAGTAGCTCAACCTTAAACAAATATGTAGCGTCAGGAAAAGCAAAAATAAAATTATTAACAGGATTAATTGATACATTAATCCACTGAAATCCAGTACTACAGGTGTCACGTGACTACGTGACTTTAGTGACTCCAGGTAAATCAAGAATTAATATTTATTAGTTAGGTTTCTTTCATGAGCATTTTAACCTGGACTTTGTTATGAATGTCTATTTCAGAACAATTATGAAAACTCTGGAAGTATCTCGTAGCTACAACAGCTGAATGGATCAGCTGTGGCTTGTTTTTATTACTGCGATTAGTTGTCTATTTTTTGTATGTGGTTAGTATAAATATGACAAAAAATAAAAATAACAAACAACATTTTCAATGCGCATTTGATACCATAATTGTAAAAAGGCAAATGTGTTTCATCGCTCTGACTTCTCTCTGTTCACGTTGCAGAATGAAACCCGTTAGAGTTCATCTCAGCAGTCGGCGTCAGCGCTAACGTTTACGTGCTCGTCATGGTCGCCGTCGCTGGGCTCCTCGTGGTCAACTCCATTTGACTTTATCTGATTTTCCTCATCGGTGCTGTGGAGCAGAGACAGAAGAGACGCCATTATTTGATTTAGTGTTCAAAACCACTTTCAAAAGTATTCATATGCCTTAAAATAAAGGTGCAGACCACCTTACTCTAAAACAAAAGCTGTATACCTTTGGAAGTCACTTAATTAGTAAACAGGTCAGAGAAGAGATAACAATGGGAGAACTGCAACAATCTACAATTCTCCTGAATAAGCTTTTGATGAGACAACACTCTAACATCCTTGTCTTTATGGTGAGAAGAAAGCCACTGATATAAAGAAAAGGGCAGGAAGTCAAATTTGCAGTCTTAAACATGGTAGAGGAACCATCATGCTTATGGGTTCTGCTTATCTGTAGCAGGGACAGGAATGCTGCTCAGAAATGAAGGGAGGATGGAACAAGTGAAATGCAAATCTGGAAGGCTGTCAAAGACACAACTGGGAGTCAAGAATATACATCTAAGGCTTAAGTGCGCTTTATTTTAAATATTAAAGCTTATTATTTCGAATGGTCTAGTCAAATCAAGACCTAAATCAGACTAATCTTAAATGTGACTGATCTTAAATGACTGTGTCAAGAATAATAGAAAGAACAACACAGACGCTGAGATGCTTCACCTGCTGATGCAGCCATTGCTGACTGGAGACTCTGACGTTTCCTTTTCAGACAGAGAGCTGCAGGATCTCCTCTCCAGGTCAGAGCGCTTCCTTGGCGCCACTGCGGGCCCCGGCCCGGAGCCCCTTCTGTCTGGGTTGACCCGGATGATTCCTGTCGTCTCGGAGGGGGCGCTCTGGCCGCTCGCTCCCTCTGAATCTTTGCCCGAATCGCTGCTGGTGCGTCTGCCATTCAAGCTGTCAGAAGAAGAGACGTGGCTCATCTGGCCCTCACGTTCATCTGGAGGTGGGAAGGAGAACCAAAAATACAGATGGATCTCTGCCTAAAGGACAGAAGCTTGGGGGTCGTCGCTATTCACTGTTGAACAGGAGGTGACAAGTATCTAAGGTTACATTCACACAGCAACTTTATCACGGCGGTCTGAACTCCTGAATCTGAGCCATTTCCATTTTTTTTACTAAATGGGTTAAGAATCCGGCCCTTTTTAAAGCGTTTGAAGTTTGAGTTGCCATGTCACTTTTCATCCAACTTTGATGTAACATATGTCAAAATTCTGCACCAGAAAAAGCAAGACACAATGGTTGAAAATTATTATTACAAAAATTACGAACTTAAGAAAGAAGTCTGTGTTGCTGAAGTGCGTCACATCACAATCCCACATCCAGTCAATGCTCCATAAAATGCCTTCGCTAGCAGTTGTGCTTTCTTTTTTTTTTGGTTTTCTTCATCTTGTTTTATTATTGCGACAATACTGTCGGCTCCCACTTTAAATTGATACAAAGACAGCGGAAGTAATAATCTACATTATTATTTCTGTTAACAATGCGTTGCAGTGTGATGTCTATGCTCTTCTTCTGTACATGTGAGTCGCTTTGGTGACGTAAGATGTTCAGAGAAGCTCGACTGGTGTTGGATTTAAGTAGTAGTGAGAATGACCACATCATTAATTATGACACTGATTAATGATGTCCTGCTGTGTGAATGAAGCATAAGGCTGGATGGATGGGTTCACCTCCTGATCCGGCCTCTCCAGCCTTGTTGCGCCGGCGCCTCAGGATGACCTCCAGCTCGCTGTCCTTCTTCGCCGGTGGAGATGGTCCCGACGGTCCCGATGGTCCTGACGGTCCAGACGGTACTGACGGTCCCGACGGCCCAGACTCTTGGGAGCCTCGGCTGGGACTCCTCTTCACCGTCTCCTTGAGCAGTACGGAAATGTCGCAGGATTAACGGACAGCGTATTCACTCGGATGAAAGTACATCTACCATTAATGTCTCTCTAATACGTTGATCAGACTAAAGTGAACATAAACTCTACAGAAACTAAAAAAAAAATAAAAAAACTCAAATCTGAAACCAAATCTTGAAATCTTGGTGTAATATGTCTTTTACCAGGATGCATTTTAGTTCATCCATGGCGCTTTCCTGCTGCTTCTCCTCACAGGGTGGAGGCTGCAGGGGAAAAAAACAAGAGTTTGTGATTTTCTACTTTTCACATTATTAGAATATAATCTTAATGTCTGAGAAAAAAACATTTTGTCATTTAATGATTGAAAAATTTTGAGATGCCGCACAATGTTCCATTTTAATGTAATTTAAGCAGAGTTAGGTTGCCTGGTTTAGAGCAACTGCATGTAGGAATGATCTGACTGTCCTGATTGATGCAAACATCAACATACTCACTTTCACTGCTATTCTCTTTTGCAGCACAAAAAATGAAAGCAGAAAGAAAAGAGAAGAGACAGAGAACAATCAGAGTCCCAAGAGAATCATTAGACATCCTGGTCTTTATAACAAGATGAGAACCAGGACAGAAGAAGAAAGAAACATCAATCTGGGTTTCCCTGCTTGAGATTTGAGACTTTATTAGCATAATAAAAGCTCAGACAGCAGGAAAATACAAGCAACACCCAGAAAAAAAACACACAATAGGAGACAACAGTGGCATATTGAAAGAAGACAGAGAGCCCATTCACACCTGGTGCTAACATTCATCCCCAGCAATCTGACCGTGTCCTGGCAGCGTTGGAGACGCTTCTTATCCCAGACCACCCTGGGAGGAGGTATCTGCTTTAGTTTAGTGATGTAATCCGTTTTGAAGGACCACCCACTGACCTGCTGTGACCCTCCTCAGCCAGCAGCGTCATCTGGGTGTCACAATGCCGTCTATAGACAGCAGTTGGGCGATTTCAGAGCAATAGCTCATGATTTCTTCAAAAGATTTTTTTGGAAACGTGCTCAAATTATCTTCATCTAAAAACAAAACTCGAGTTGAATTGTCACAACAGGTTGCAGGATGCAGTATAGTTGAGTTTTCTCTGCAGTGTGATTTTCTCCGAGCTGATTGTCGGCCTCCTGCTGCGGTAACTGTGCTGTAAAATGCTCTCTGTCATTTACATTGCAATACAAGCTCTACAGCAGAGCGCCACATGTTTTCTGACCTAGTAGCACAATATGTGCAACGAAAGTGTGGAGAGGAGCTGCATTAAGTCATGAGATGATTTTATTTTTACTGGCTTAATGACAATGAAATCAGTGTCTGGAGGGACCATCACAGAGTCCTGACCTCAGTTATTTGACCTTAGATCAAATACAAGTCCAGTTTTTTTGAAAATAGATGCTGTTCTCACCTTACTCTCCTGACTTTTGACGGGTCGCAGGACAACCCCGTGTTTGATTCGCTCCATCATCTCATTCACCGCCTTCACCTTGACATCGTCCACGCCTTCAGCAGCTGCTGACACCGAGAGACGGGATTATGACTTTTTTATATGACAACCAGACAGGAGTAATTGGGAAGCACAGAGGGAAAACCCAAATGTGCAAATTGAAAACCCATAGGGCCGATTACATGACACTACAGAAACAATAACAATTCCAAAATAAAAGCTGTTTAAATAAGTGATCTGTCACTAGACTGGATCATGAAGCAAAGGAATAAGGTGCTGGGTGACTGGCTGGTGAATGGAAACTATAAATCGATTCTCACCTGGAGTTGGCTCCACTTTCGCTTTGGAGCCTTTGGATGACTTCCTCATGATGGCAATCAGAGAACTAAGAAACAGAAAATCTCATTAGACTTTCTGTTCATTCATTATCTGACCTGCTTGTGAATATTTTCTGTCAGTTTTTTTATGTTTAAAGTTTAAATGCAGGAAATAAGATGTGTTTGCTACATCGCAACCCCACCCCCCTCCCCCCAGTGTGATACGTCTAAGTATCTGCTGTTTGTTGAGAAGTCTCACCTGAGGGGGTTGCATCTGGAGGGGGGTGGAGGTGGCGGAGGAGGTGGTGGGGGAGGAGGGGGTGGAGGCGGCTGTGGAAGAGGTGCGGGTGGCGGCGCCACCCCAGGTTCTGGGGGAGGGAGGCTGGTGCTGTCTGTGGTCTTTTTCTGGGCCTCCTGGAGCTCATGGACTGTGAAGAGACGACAGATCAAACCACAACCTCAGTCACTATCACTGTCAGACGGCTAATAAGTACCACAGATAAGGCAAGGAGACGGTTAGAGATAATTTCTATAGACTATTAATGAACACATTAACACTGGAAGCCATGCAACCCAAAAAAAGAAGGTTGAACTTTTGAATTATTATGTAATATTTAATATTAGCTAAAGTCAGCTGGTGGTTTAGGTCTGGTGTGACCTTACTGAACTGCTTCTCATGCAGTTCAGGGGTCAAAAATGTGTGTCAGCATCAGTAAAATCAACAACTGTTACATAAATGCACAACTGCATCACTTTATTTCGCCTTCCATCAACAGATTCATGACCTTACAGCTGATAATTTTAAATTACAGCTTTAACTTTCATGTAAATACTTATTATTTTTCTTTTTAGAAAACCAATTTTGGATTGAATTTTTGAGTTATTTTCCAGCTAATCAGGAAACAGTATTTATGTTGCTATGCAGATTTTAATTGCAGTACTATTCTGTCTGCTCTTTTTTTTAGCCCACAAACGGCCTTATCTCCTCTTCCACCCACCTCTTTTCTCCAGCTCCTCGTTCTTCTTCTCTGTCTGCTCCAGACGTCCCTCCACCTCCTTCTTCTCCACCTCCAGCAGCTCCAGCTGTCTCTGAAGGTCTTGCAGCTGTTTCTTCACACAGCTTTCCTGAAGCTGGGCCTCCAGACTCTGCACCTACGCCCCCACAAGTAGACAAGTCAGACAGATGTAGAGCAGGGTTTAAAGAGGTCTGCTATTAGCCTTGAGGCTTACAGCATCATGCAACACTGATTATTTAGATTGCTGCTAGTCCTAAAGCTAAGGCTGATTTCATTGCATAGAATCAAACAAACTGTATGGAGAAATCTATTTTCTTTTCAGTGAGTCAATCAAATTCTCAACAGAGCATAAATAAAAGGTCAAACAGAGACAGGTTCATCTCCACAACTTAAAATGTCATTTAAATTTTTATTTACTTCAGTAACTTAACTCAGGGAGTTTTACAATATTTGACCTCAATACTAATGCTGCTTTACACAAATTATTATACCTATAAGCAGTGTGGTATGAGTCTGTGGTTCTGTTGGCGTTGTTCAAGTAATAACCTTGCATCGTGTGACCTGTTGCACGTAGTGTTTCTGATTTAAGAAAAAGGCTTATGACTGCTCTTCTACAACTCCCTTTTGCTGCAGGAAAATTTTACACACTTTTGTCATTTTCATTTGAAATGTGAATTTCTGCCTGATTCATTGAGAGCTTTAGGTTTGCACTCGTTGCAGCGGCAAAAATGTCATATAGATCGACAAATCCTACCCTCTCCTGACATTAAGAGTAAGGCTGCAGGAAATAAAGAGGCTTCTGGATTTACCTTCTGCTGATGCTGCAGACGCTCCTCCTCCAGGGTTTTAGTGATAGCAGCAACATCTTCCAGAGCTTTCAGCAGCTGAATGCTGGGCTCAGCACTCTGCAGCAGCAGCATGCTCTGCCTATTGGCCTCCTTCTGCTTAACAAGCATCTGAGAAAAAAGAAAAACAGGAGGCGGCAGAGACAGAGAAAAAAGGCAATTACTAGAAAGAAAAGAGGAAACGTGCATTAGCCCTTTTGCCATCATCTTCATTTATCAGCTATGTTCAAAGTTTGTATGAAACACCAGATATAGGGCCTTTCTCAGGTTATTATCACATATCAAATTCCAACATGGTAATATGGATCACAGCTGCAACATTTGGCAACTTATCACTCAGATTATTCAAGCAAGTTATTAGGTTGGTCTCAAAAATGATGAATTACAGTAGACTGAGGAAATAGCTGCAGCTACTGTGTTTCCACCACTTCTGTTAAATGTCTAAAAATAGTATGAATATTATTTCCTACAGTTTTAATCCAGTGTTTCTATAACCTCCGTCTTTACCTCGTGTGCGTACGTCTCAGCTTTGACTCTGAGGTCCTGCTCCAAATCAAGCTGCTCCTTCATTCCTTCATACTCCTGAGCTGCCATCATAGAGACTGTAGAAACATACAGAGTGTATGAGGTTAAGCCTCTAGAGACTGTAGAAACATACAGAGTATATGAGGTTAAGCCTCAAACGTAGCATTAATGTCAAATTTAACATGTTACCAACTTATGAAACACTACTGCTCATACTATCTTCACTCTTCCCATAAATGTTCTCAAAAATATGGGAAATTGTTTTTTTAAAGTTGAAGTTTTGTGTTGTAAATTTGTGATCTGTCTCAAGACATAAGCGCTGAAAAGTGTGTAGATGCCTTAAAACGTGTCTGCTTACAGTGTATTTAGGTTATCTGTGATCTATTATCTAATTAAGTTGCTTGTAAACTCATAACTTCCTTTGGCTGTGACTTACCTCTGTTAAATCTCTTGATTGTTTTGCTTTGTTGCTCGACTGTTTCACGAAGCTGTTTCATCTCCTCTTGACTTTTCTCAGACTGGTGAGAGAAAAAGAAAACGGCATGAACTCAGCATCACTTGAAGAAGAAGTGAGGAATCAAAGCATTTCATAAGAGGAGGGAGTGTGTATAGATCTGTTCTCACCTGTGTGGTCAACTCCTCGATCTGCCTCTGCTGTTCGTGAATCTGACAGACAAAACCTTTCTTCTCCTCCAGTAAACCATTTACCGTCTCTCTCAACTCTGGTGGAACAACGTTTTGCAGTTTGTAAAATTTATTATTTATTTATTAATCAAAATTACCATCCAAACTGGCAGCGAGTGACAGTGAGTTTTTATGTCACTGTGGAAATATTTTGATCTAGTATCTTTGCAGGATTGTTTTAATTCAGCCATTTGAGATGCTTTCTTTATTATTAAAGTCTTTCTGGGTTACTTCATAACTTTCTGGATGAGTGAATGATGGGCTCCTGGAGTGATCACGTTTTCAAATACACCCAAGTTCCTTTAGATAGGCTATTCCTCATAATAAATAAAAACATCACTTCATAAGGTGAATGAAACTAAAGGCAAACATAAAGATAAAGAAGTCTGGAGAATGTGACATTATGAAGATGAACATATCAAGGCCGAGAGGCTTTGGTGAGACACACAATGTCAGGCCATTTTGGCTGAAAATATGCAGTTTGGTGTTTGGTGTTACCTTTAACCTGTTGCTGGCACTGAGAGAAGGTGTCAGGACTGTTTCCCACTGAATCTGCAGAGTCTCCGTCAGCTTCGAGCGCAATGCAGTCAGAGATGCTTGGCAGCAGTTCATCCAAACAAGGCCGAGACGATAGGCTCAGGTACTTCAATTTTCTGTTCTCACAATTTAGCTGCAAATCAAAGATAACAGTAAGAGGCCTATTCTGCTACTAATTTCAGGAGCATCCTGATTCAACTATTTACTTTTTACTTCACTCTATTAAATCCAGTCGCTTTCACATTAACACAAAGATGATATAATGAGAACGTCTCTGCAGAGTCATCCTGACTCATCTGTTTGCCCCCATTCTCTGGCCTGCGCCACCTGACAATGCTGATTATCTTGCATTGATTACTGAGTGTTAAGGTGTGAGACAAACCTTAGTGGCCAGGGCCTCTGCATTCTCTCGACAAGACTTCTCAATCTCGAGCTGAGTCTGCAGAACGCCCACCTCCTCTATCACCATCTGAGAAACTAGTGAGACACACACAGAGACAGACACTCTGTAATGTAGGTGTCCTAGGTGTCCACTACATTGTGTCCATAAAGAAGCCTGATGTCGAAACATAACAGAAAACTTAATGAACTTGTTTTGAATTGGACGTTAGAAACTTTGTTACCTGCAAACTGTTATGAAAGATTTGTTCTCACCTCTTTAGTTTAGCTAAAAGTTTAGCTTCATTGTGAAAAACATGATTCCCAGAATTTCCATTCTGATCTTTAGAAGACTTAAAAGGCTATTGATAAAAATCAACAGATTTAATTTGACAGTTGCGGTTTCACAGATCTGTGTTCATATGCCTTTCTTAGGCTTCAAACAAGGTTTTAACATCAGCTCATCAAAGATTCATGAGGATAAATTTCCTCAATAGGGTCCTGAAGAAAACTTTCTACTGAAACTTCTTTAGATCGTCACAATATGACAGTCACACATTGCCATGTTGTCTGTTACTTATGTTCTCATACTCATGAACGAATCAACTTTCTAAATTTCCCAAACCTGGTACAGATTAAGAAAGTCAGGCAAGATGAAAAGACAGTTTATGATTTCAATAAATGCATATATACATATAAAAAATCAGCAAAGGTTATCAAGCATCAAAACAATTTCTGGAAAACAATTAATGAGTGAACCCCATTGCAAATACAGAAGGATGTAGGTCCAATGAATAGTGAGTGTTTGAGTTTGAAAAGAAGTAATAATTACACACAGTTCTGTAGACTACATTTAAGAAGCAGAAAATTGATCTATAACAAACAGTAAGAATCCTTATAGACAGACGGATCTAATGTGAATGGAAGACTGGTTTTCAACTTGGTAATGAAAACCAGCTCATCTTCAGAGATTTGCTACTCCTCAGTTATTTTAGAATGACCTCAATATGGAGGAAATCCAGGTTAAAACTACAGCAGTCACCGAATAACTAGTCCAGTTAGTAAACAGGCTGTTTAAATCTAAATCTTTCTAAAATCCTGAGCTTTGTATCACTGTACCTTTATCTTCCTTTATGACAATGGCGTTGGGATCCATCACTAACTGGTGACTCTTCAAACAGAAAGCATGTGGATTTCTCTTTTCTTAGCTCTCCAGTGGGTTTGAGAAAGTTCTTCACTCCTGACTGACTGATGGGGAGTTTCTGAATTAGAAACCTTTGCTGCTGAAGTTCTGTGACCCACCCACTGGAATCTGTGGATCATCTAGATCTTTGTCATCCATGACTTGTTATTTGCCTCCCCAAAATGTTTCAATCGCATGATTCAAGATGACAACGGTTGTGAAAGCACCCAAAGAGCAAAAGTGTTTGATAAGATAAAAGGAAAAGCCGTCACTTCTGACAAATTGTAGTTTTTCCACTTGCAAAACCAGTTTGTCAATTGCTTTATGTTGATTCAAACAGGCAGAGACTGAAGATCAAATGTGTTTGTAATGTGTTTATAATCCAATTATAAATCTTAATGTAATCAAGATCAATTGTTGAATTAGTCTTGTAGTCGTAAAAATCTTGTAGTCGAGAGTTAAGTGCTGTATGAATCAACTAGAAGCAGGAAATGGGAGCAGCAAAAGAGAAGGACAAGACTTAGAGGAAATGAAACCAGTTTCATTTTGATGGGATGGAAACCTTTTAAAAGGATCAGCTGCAGGAAAACACACTGACTGAATGAAAAACAAAAAATTGTTCAGCTGTGAAAAGCAGAAACATCAAGTGGTATTACAGGTTAAAGACGGTTTTGATTTAAATATTATGTGAGTCAATTTGTGTTTTGGTGTGGCTTTGGTGGAGTTGACATAAAATGTAGAGTAGAGGGAGACATAAAGGCATAAAAGTAGACAAAAAGCAACATTTTTATTTCTAAATTCTACAAATAAAGCTGAAGTTGTAGAATCTGAATATTTCCCCAGGTCAAAATATACGCAGTCTGTGGTCATAACACTTATATAGGGGTGATGTAAAAGGTCTCAAAATGCCGATTCAGTCTTTTCTCCCGATCAGTTCACCATTTCATATAAGTTCACATTTCTTAAAGGTCTGCCCCTATGTATTTTATGGTCAAGTCTGCACCTAATAGCTTAGCTGTTGATTTTTCTTGCTAGTTAGATGTAGTCATGAACTGTAATCAATAATAATAATAAAATACTCAAATATCACAAATATGTTCACAGTTACCTATGATTTGATTGAAAGGGTTCCTTATTCCTGTTTGTTTGTGTCTATTTCTGCAACATATTTCATTGTATTCCCCCAATCTGACCAAAAGAACTGTGAGCAACCCCTTACTGGAAGGTATCATGTACGGATTTGCAAAACAACATTTTTTTGTAGAGCAGAGTATAGAAAATAACTTAAAAAATTGTATAAATGAACAAATGGATCCTGTATGTATTGGTTTAAATTCAGCTGCAAAATGGCCATATGTGCCAAACTTTTTGTAGTAATTTTGCATGTTTGTAGTAAACTAAAAACTGTGAAGATAAGAAAACAAACAGGTGAAATAAGTTTTAAGTGCACTTTAAGAAAAGGGATCAGCTGTTAAAATGTACATAAATTGACTTTATGGAGATAAAATAGATAAAAGTGGAAACCAAAATGAAGAACAAATGAATCTGATGTGATGACATACTATGTCGTATCTGGGTTGTAATTTTTGTCTGACAGGAATTGCATAGTTTTGTTAAGTTTAGTCTCCTAATAATTGACTCAAAATGTGACACAATGATTCACCCCACTTTCTTACTCTGTAAGATCTGAAGGCTAGTCACCATTAGTAAAGAAAAACTGACCTGTGTTTTTAACCTTTAAACTGAATTTCAACATTCACCATGATTAAGCCGTGAGTAACACTTGTGATCATCGGCTCTGAGCGTCACTGACATCAGCTCAGCCAGTAATGACCGGCTTCCTCACTGGTTGTTAGCAGGCTGTAAGTGAAGCCCTCCTACCTACTGAACGCACCGTCAGGTTTCAAACAAACAACAAAATGATCTTCCGGCTGAAATACTATGATCAGTCCACCCTCAAAGAGTCTGTTATTATACACTGTCATGTTATTGTAGAAACTGGGCTTTTATGTACAGATCAGTATCACAGTTCCTCTATGCACAGATATGTAACACGGTATCAAAACTAGTTCATAAATTAAGGATTGTTTTCTTAATAGTAACTGATTTCTGACTATTTTTTGATCAGGGCAGACATTAATGGGTAGAGTTGGAGGTGCGGGCTTCTTCTTTATGGGTCTTTTGGTGAAAAGTTTTGTTTTTTACTGAGAATGCTGGCTTCTTTAAACAATGAGTGTTGACCACTTTGGCTCAGGTTTGAGAGTCAGCTCCTTTTGTCCAGGGCTGCAAAAAGGTTGTATGTTTCCTTCGGGTCGGGGATAAATCTCTGCCTCAGACAAAGGAGATGATGTATTTTGGTGTCTTGTTCCAGTGAGACGACAGGGTAGAGCTGGAGGTGGATATATTTAACACTTTTCAGTAATGAAGGTGTTGCTCTTGTCTGTTGTGGTGAAGCAGTAGATTTACTCATCCATCTAAATTTCAGGGTTTACCTATGACCATGAGATATGAATAACGACTGAGAGAACAAGATCTGAGTTCCTAGCTTTTGCTTCGCCACATCAAGTCATTTGTGATTATTCAGGTTTCTGATCAATAATTCAGCTGAATGTCTCAATCTCAGTGGGTGAAAGACGAGACCAGTCTTTGTCTTTATTCACCCAAGAAAAATGTGTTGCTTTTGACCAAAGGTTCAAATGTAGTCTGAGCAAAGAAAAAGAAAATCCAACATGTCTTAATCACTTTTACAGCACAATAGATGCCATTTTGTGGACTTCTTTTAACCTTTAACTTTTAAACCACAAACTAACTTTGTTTATATGAAAGGCGATCTTGCTTTTTCAGTGCTGGAGGGTATAAAATGCAAAAGGTCTTGAAGAAATGTCAGAAATGTTTCTATTCTTAAATAAAGTCCCTCTGTAATGCGCTTGGAAAAATCCAGAGCTAGAGCTCAGAAACAGCAACATAAGTCTGTCATATTTAAAAACCCAGGATTTATTTTGTTTCAGAGAATACAGACGCAGCAGCAGCATCAGGACTTGTCAGCTATGGGATTTCACTACTTGGACCTCCTGGTTTGCTCTCATGCTGAGCAGTAATAAAAAAAGCCAATGGGACTAAAGCCACAATAAACCTGGATCTGTGTCAGTGAAGGCCTGAGGCCTGAGCCCATAATGCTTCCCTCTGACTGGATCGCACATGCTGCTCAGGTGAACATGACTAATGCTTTTCCACCAGATGATGTAGCCTGGGAGCGAAATGAACATACAGGAGAGGGACTGCTGGTTTTAATGTGATTGCAAGCAGTGAGATGATTTTATGGAGCAGGCTCTTTGTAGGACGCCACTCTGCAGCAGCAGTCGCACAGCAGCAGTGGCAGGGTTTATATTGATCCGATACCCAAAGCACAGACAGATGCTTTCATTTCAAGCTGCACAGAAATTAGGTAGGGATCAAATCAACCCCATTTATTTAAAGCTTTGGTTGCTTGGATCTTAGAAGATGGATTAAAGTTTAACTTCTCTATTTGTAGAATTCACTGAATAAGTAAAATAATCAGAACAATTAGAACTGAGGCTCCCCTACCCCAATCGATAAAAAAACAAAACAAAAACATCAAGGAAAGAGATTATAAGCCACACACTTTAAGTTTTAATAATATTAAGGGAAATGTCTGAGCCAGAGTTCTTCTAAGGACAGCGAGGATGGGAATGAGATCAGGCAAGGCTATTGGGTCAGTCTTTAATGCTTCATTCAAAGTTCAATGTTTCAGGGTGGGTCTAGCTGGGGCTGAGCTTATTTAAACCCTCGGCATATTTGTTCATATTCGTTCAGATGCACTGTAATTCTGCTCTGCTTTAGGCGTGTGGGTTGACACGTCACAGAAAGGCAGAGATGGAGAGAATCTCTTCCATTTAGGACAACAGTCAATTTCCACAAAACATACTGTAGGCTGTAAGCAGAGGTGGTAACTAGTTACATTTACTTTACTGCACTTTACCCTGTTTTAACATGTAAACATTGCCTACTGTAAGTATGCACAAGAATTTCACAAGGCTTTTTTTAAAAATTGAAAACATGTTTAAAAACATGTTTCTCCTGCTTGAATTAGTTTTTGGTCATTGTGTTATTTATTTGTATTAGTTTAGTCTTTAAATTACCTGAATTTTCCTCATAACTTCATATTTTTGTCAGTCTGATTACATCATTTTTAAATATTACATCAGCAGTCATAACTCACTAAGGTATGCTTTTAATCAATTATATATGTATTTTTGCTATTAACTTATTCTTAATTCCTACATTTTAGTTTTAATTGAGAAAATATTTTGAAGTAGTGCAAACTCCTATTAGAGTTCAACGTTTGTTCTCACCTCTGCTTAATAGGAAACAATATAAAGGTTAAAACAACAATTAAATTAACTTTCACATTTCTTTTTAGAATAAAAAAACAATTTATTTATTTGTAATGATAGACAAGCTCCTACAAGTGTGAAGAAACTTTTAATGATTTTGTTCATCATCCGCAGCAGCTCTTCAGTATGCCATGTTTTGATCCATATTAGGCCAAAGCGTATTGTGCAAGGATAGTAGTTTATATTTTTAAAATATTTTTTCTGACTCCTGTTTTTACTTCTATGCCTTGTCTACATTATGTTACACACACAAAAGAGCAACATTCAAATCTGACCTTTACGGGAGAGTCACAAGAAAATGAAAAGCATTGTTGAAAGAGTCACAAAATGACCTGTTTAAGTTTGGCCATAAGCCTCAGTTAAAACTGAAATAAATAATTCGGAGGGGTATTTTATCAAGCATAAAATAAGATGCATTTTAAGCATAACGTGAAAGTTTAAGCACATATTGATTCAAAAGCTTATCTTAAGAAGTCAGCCCAGAAAAACAAACAAAAAATCCTCCTCAACTTAAAACTACACCATTTTATTTTCACATAACAGGAAAATATTATTATTGAGGCTGACCTTCCCACCACCCGGGACTTGCACAGGTATAGGATTAAGAAAAGGGCAGCTAATGTCTGTTGACCCCACACATCCTGGACACTATTTAAACTTTTACCTTTATAGCGCACTGTTTGCAGGAACAGCCGCAACAGGACATAATGAACACAATGAGCACATTACACATTACATGAGTAGACGGCTACTCTGCTGTGAAACTAGATAATAAAGCTCCGCTACCACAAACTACCTGTCTTTTTTCCTTTTCTATATAAAACTGTCTGTGCATATGCAAACATGTTATTCCTTTCATTCTTTTATTTTATTTCCCATTAGGTTTATCTGTTCAGACTTTTGCTTGCACACTGTAATTTAAAACTGGAGTCAATTTCTTTGTTTATTAAATTTGGCTAATAAAGCTGATTCTGATATTCGATGAACAAAAGAGATGGTTTCCCTTTACAATACATCCAATTTACAAACTTGGATATTCTAAACGTCTATATAGAAAAGTGCTTCAATTTTTTTTGTTAAAGTGAGTTAGTGCGACTTTTGGATTGCATGTACGTGGAAGGATCCAAGGTGAACCATGTTTGAGGCAGAATCATGCTGCGGGATGCTTTTCGCCAGCAGACACAGGGAAGCTGGTCACTGCTGACAAGAAGCTTCCTGTCCAGCATGACATGTTTTTTAGTTTATTAGCTACATAATGAGTGTTAAACTCATCCAGTCGCATATTTAAGTTTCAAACAAGCTGACTGGTGGCCAATTCTTATTAAAACTATTTAAAAAGGCCATCAGAGTTAAAGTATCAGGCGTGCGGGGAGGAGTGACAACACCCTCCCAAACTAACACTAATTCTTCCACATCTCCTGCTGCTCAATAATTCATGTCAGAAGGTTTCAATAATTCATGAGAATAACATGACAAGAGCAAGCGCTGTTCCCTCTGGGGGCAGGGCAGTGAATGAATAAATGAGTGAATGAATGAGAGACTGAGCGCACAGAGTGACGAGACTCGCAATGAAGAGGGGGATCAGCATTTCTGCTGACTACACTGAGAATTTTAGACCCAGTTCTGCAGCTGCTGACAAAGTTTTGACATTGAGGAATGAGAGTTTCAGTCACACCTCAAGACTTTTCCTTGCTCTCCAGGTTTTCACATTCACATACATTCAGTCAAAAAGAGTAATAAGTGATGCATCCTTAGTATGTTTGTAACTCTACACCATCCCCAGCAAACAAAGCTACTCTGGTCCCTTTTACATGTCCTATAGTGACTTTAAATGCTCAATAATCATTCTACTCTCACAGCAAGAAGTTAAGAAACTAAATTTCACAGAGCCATTTCATCAAATACTTTCCTTTGATGAATCAGCATCAAAGCATGCACTGCTTATATTTCTTTTGAATTCATACATTTAGTTGTTATCCTACAAATTGAGGCTTCCAACAAGATAGAAAATAACCAGAGTCAACCTCCTACCAACAATGTAAGACAGTACTAGACAATCAGGAAAATTCATGTAACCTGCACCTGAAAATGTTTCTATTCAGCCAAAGTATTTTGCTATTTGGTTAGCGGCAGCAATCACCTTAACCTTAAAGGACATTTTTCTTGTTGATCTAAAAAAAACATTTATTATTCAGTTAATTTCTTATTTAAAACCATTTAACTGTGAAAATGTATGGATAGAAATACCTTTCTAAAGCACTGTGGTGGAACATAACTTTGACAGTGTTTATTTTTGTTTTAAATTTGCTTTAATTAAGAAATATAAATACACTAAAGTGAGATCTAATAGACAGACAATACATTTTTATGCACCATGTTTCTCTCAGTTTGATTATCGAGCAGCTTCTCCAAATTGCATTAAAGTCATTATAGAACAAAAATGCTCTTATGATAGAAGGAAAATATGGCAGGTTTAGTGGGTAACCCAATGTTCTGATCAGTTTAAGAGGAGATGTTTCATAAAAGCAGATGAAACCAAACACCTCCAGATGGAGACCGCTGGGTTCTCCGGTTACCTTTTCAAAGGTAACGTCTCACTCAGCCGCAGCCGGGTGAATGGACTCACCCAAACTACTGACCCCTATCATTTTAATATGAGAGAATTGAGCCATGAAAATCCAAATGAGCAGAAATTTAAAGATTTTTCTTTGCATTTTTGTAGCCAATTTTAAAAACCTGAATTTTGGTCTCCATAATTTAATATTCTGTTCACATCTTTATCACCGGCTATCACCTTGTTTTATCTTCTGAAATGAATGCAGCCCAATTAAGATTTTTTTTCTTAGTTTGCTAAGAGGAGATAATATTAAAATCTATCTTACCTCTGTAAATAGTCATATCTGATGGAGTGCAGCACTGTGTTTCAGCTCTTGACTGTCTGGATTTAAAGGTTAAACTCCTGCGAACTTAAATGCGTCGCTGCTGTTGGCTAAGTTACCTCTCAGTTACCATAGAAACGGAGAAGTCCTGCCCTTTCTTCCCCCCTTAAACACACCCATTAAGAGAACAAGGTGTCAGTGATGTCATGCCAACAGAGCAGAAATGTGTGAAGGGTACGGTAGAGAGGAGAAAGAAGAGCAGAACGGTGTATCTGCAGGTTTTTTTTTTTAATGGAAAATGGTAGCAGCCTTCAACATTTACAAGAATTAGGAGTGAGGTTCCAGCAGTTCTAAGTTATTTCCAAGAACGTTTCTGGAAATTGAAAGTTATTTTCCCTGAACTGCACTGGAACATCCAGGATGATTTCTGGACCCACTATAGTACATTCACTGACCTTTCAGTGTACAATTTGGAAAATAATTCAGATTTTACAGCTTTCCTGAAACTTACATCTATGAGATGTCAGAACTTAAAAGGGAATTTTCTGGGTCTTTATAGAATCTCGAGTTGTTTTTGAATCCTTAAAAGAACTACCAGTTTTATATCCTAGAAATTGTATTTTATACTCCTGGAATATAAAGGGTATTCTTTGATGGTTATCTTCAGCATCATCATGCAAAAGCATTCACATAAAGTCAAAACATAATCTGCAGTAGTTTCCCATTTTAGCTCTAATTATAAGTCTGTATCAACATATGAAAAAAGCAATTAAATTCAGGACCCTTGTAATGAATCCAGCTTGTTTCTTCTACTCACAGGCAACTTTTGACTTCACTGAGAAATATTTAAGCGTCACAGAATGTGGTAAAATAAATCAAATCTGCCAGTATTTAATATGTGATACTGGTAGATTTTGCTCTAATAAAAGAGAGAGAGGAAAAAATTGAATAAGTTGAAATGAGCCAACTCTTTTTTTCATGAACTACTTATTTAAAATCTCAGCTTGCTTTGGTTGCGTCTCTGTGATGATGGAGCTGTCAGAGTAGGTGGAAGGAAGGAGACTCACCTCGTTTGATATGTTTGAGCTGCCTCTGCGCCTCGTCCCTCTCCTCAGTCAGTCTGTTGCACTGCGGGAGCAGACAGCAGGTCAGACGGTTAGATTGTGTTTCACAAAAGTACAGAGCACACAGGTCACCACTACTGCCAGATAGAGTTACACAGACACACTAAGTAATTTAAGCTCTTCACAAATAATGGTCATCATGGAAAATAACTCAATATTGTGAATATTTTTTTTTAGCAATTGTCGGGTTATCAAACTATAATTCAGCTCAACAATAGAACAAATTTTTTTTCTGAAAAAACTGAGAAGAAGTAGGGGAAAAACATACAGCAGATTTCGACACATAGTTTGAAAAGGTGCTTCGGGTATTCATTTTTCATCTCTAAAATAAATACCTTAAGCATAACTAAGATTGCAGATCAACGAGGACTTCTTGTAATGCTTTTAAAAAGAAAACAAAAACAAAGAGGGGATGTTTGACCATAATGTACAGCACTGTTTGGAGGAAACGCAGCATATCAGCACAAACACCCCATATCAAATGTAAAGCCTGATGGCAGAAAACCCACAATTTGGGCTTTTTCCAGCTACAGAACTTGAGCCCCTCACAAGCATTGAAAAATGTGTTACACAGATTCTAATCTTCCAAAGTATGGACATCTAGGCAAACATCAAATTTGAAACTCTCACACAAAAGAGCTGCATTTTAACTTGTTCAGAATCACTATCATGATTAATGTTGAAGCTGATGACATAACTGTCAGCAGGAGACTCAACAAGTATCGGTCGATTAGAAGGGTTGTAGTAGAAACTACACTTAGGCCTTAAAAGAGATAATTAGAAGTGAATGTCAGCAAACGTCAATGATCTGAAGCAGCATTGTAAACAATAGTTCCTTCCACAACAAGGTGAGAGACGGTCCTCCTATAAACTCATTCCACATCAACTGTAAAGCACGGCAGTGGCAGGCTAATGATAGGGGCTTGAATTGCTGCCTTCCAGTAACTGAATCTATCAAAAACATCTGTGCTAATACATCCAAAAAAAATAATATTGCATGAAAGTGTAACTGTGCTACATTTGTGCAACTTCACTCAAGTGTGCGCAGATTGTGTTAAAGTGAGACTTGTTTCTGTACAAGTCTCACTTTGTACAGTGAGACTTGTACAGAAGTCTCACTGCAGTAAGACTTCTGTACAAGAAGTCTCACTGCAGTGCCACATGGAGGTCAAGTAATTATACAGTAAGCAGTACATTGATTAACTATAAAGTATTTCTAGTGATACTGAACAAGCAGCAAGAAAGCGAGAGATAATAATCTGAACAGCTGCCCTACAAAGACCCAACAAAGAGAGGCATTAGCTGCTTGTTCTCACATCCTCGGGTATCTGAGGTTTGCATTGTTTTCTGTTCCATATTTAGAATGGACGGCTGTGGAGCTGTCTGGAGGTCAGGAATATGAAATTTGAGTGAACAAAATGGTACATTTTCAGGAGTGTAGAATGGAACAACAGCTGAATTAAACTTTAAACTGTCAACTAAAAATATTTTGCCTTTTTTTCCTTCTTGAAGTTTAGCTTATATTTATATTTCCACCTTCGTGTCAGATGGTGGAAGTGATGTTGGTATTCATTCATAGACATGTTGTAAATGAAATGAGTTTTCATTTACTACATGTCATAAGTAAGGTAGTCATCAGTCCTAAAATTCATGGCTGCCATTGCTCATACCAATCTAATCTTCTTGTGCTTCCTCAGAGTTCATATAAATGTCTCTTTTTCTCTGTAGGACAGATGCAGCAGAACTTTTACTGACCACAGTCAAAGGAGGAGTTTCCACAGTGGTGCTCTGACATCCGCACGCTTCATTTGAAATGGTAATTGGAACTCGTAAAGAATTCAGTGACCTCTCCTGCAGCAAAAACAACAATAGTGCAGACAAATAAAACTGTCCCTGTGGGTTCAAAAGACCTCCAGACATCACTGAATATCTACAAGCTTTTAAAAGGAACCATAGAGGAGAAGAGAAAAAACAAGATGGTTTCCAGAAATCAGACTACATAGGGGTCAACCTCACCATCTAAAATCCAAACCAGTGTTAAAGTTTAGATCATAAGCTTAAAACCAGTGTGAACTAAACTAAACTAAAAATAAATAAATCTAAAAACTGTTGATCTGGGCACCCACTGTTGGACACAAGTGAATAAAATGAACATTATACAGGACAAAATAATCAAAAGGAGTCAGGATATAGAAAATGAAAGACTTTTGTTGTCTTCAAACTTTTTCAATGATTTTACAAAAAATGTTTATTTCTTGCCAACATATGATGTTTTGGAAATTACACTCCATTGTAGTTTCTTGTCATCTCATTACCTCTAAAACATACGTAAGCACCAAGTAATATTAAATATAGAATTGGAATAGAGTCTGAATACATGGCACTTAAATAACTAGCTAACATTTATAGCACGCCATGCAATATGCTTTTCCCCTACAGTAATATTGAAATATACTATACAGTCCTCACCACAAACATGATTAACATCTACTAAAGATTACGCAGATCCAAAGTTTTTAGCGTGTTAATCTGACTAAATATTATCACTGTTTACTAATGAGTTTTAACAGAACCAACAGACCAATGATACAGAAGCCCACACACTCCCACTGAGATTATTTGTCAAATAAAATGCCTTTAAGCTAATTTGGGCAAAAAACGTAGCTTACAAATTGTCCGCATTTCAGTCTGTGGAAGCACAAAACTGCAACAAAACCAGACTGATCTCCTTGGATAAAATCTTCATCCTGCTCCTTTTCACTGCTCCAGCTGCAGGAAGCTCTTGGCCCAGATTTGTCCCAGTTCTACCTGCTTTCTCACAAACTGTCATCTTAGATTTCTCTAAGGAGCCCATCAAGAGTAGCAGGTTCACTTAAACACAGGAAGACACTGATGATGTCAAGGAAACCAATAGAATATCAGCGCCCCAAAGAAAACTATTCTTTATTCATTAATAAAATGGACGAAATCAGGGAGGCTTGTGACTCTAATTAGCTACTCAGTCTTCAAACTTTCAACTTCTCTCAACCCAAAATGACATTTAACAACATTTTGGACAAGGTTGAGCTCTTATTATTGGGTAAAAACGAATACTACCAGTTGTTGATTGAAATAATCACTTATTTACAGATACAATACTGATGTTTTATGCAATAAGAAAAAAATCAACAAGATTGTCGTTTCTACCTGCTACATAAATTATATTACAAACCCAAACAAAGCCATTTTAGACCCTTCAGACTCACTTTATTGTGTCTCCTCAAGCTCCATAGAGTGGCTCAGGTGGGTGATCATATGACCTAAATAAATCACAGAGGGGAATGTCGACCATGGAGGGACCAACCCTCATATATGCACATGTGAGCTGATTTTTCAGACAGAAAAAACATGAAAAGTTGCCACACACAGGTGGTACTTTAAATTAACAAGAAATACCCATTACACATCCCCATTACATTTGTAATATTAACCATAAACACTCTAGCTACATATTTTTGTAGCAAAGATGTAACATAGCATGACTCTTAAGATTTATATGTGAGAGGTTAACATTTGGCAATAAATGTAGTATCACTAGACCCTTTGGCATTTTACAACAAAATATTCATAACAGAAAAAATTATATTTAAAACCAATAAGAGGTTTTTGTATTTAGAAGAAAGAAAAAAGTTAACTAATTTGCTTTCATTTTGAATTTCTGATCATTTTAATTTTTTGTTCTGATGTTGTCCATTTGTACTCATAAGTTGAAATTTAAGTTCAAGATTGAATAAATTACAAGTTTTAACTGTAGCTTGAAATGTACATTTTGTCTTGAAAGATCAGTGATAAATATAGAACAAGCAACCTCAGTCTTAAAATCTGATATGGTTGTCAGGTGTATACACACAAATAAATACTGTACATCAAAAAGTGTACAACTGTGAAGACACATTACATATTTTTATTTATTTATTTTGCAACACTGGAGGAGATGCAAGATATTTAGGCTCCACATTAGATAATCTGCAGACAGGGTAATTATTAGTCATGCACTCCACAAATCTGATCTTTATGGAGAAGTCGCAAATTAACAACCATTGTCGAATGAAAACCATTAGTGGACCTGTTTTGAGATCTATGTGTCATGTTGTGTAGAGGACAACAAACATGTGGAAGAAGGCGCTCTGGTCAGGGGAGATTAAAATTGAAGTTTTTGTGTAACATGGCACATCACCTTGAACTCACCAGGGATTAAAGAGTCATGCTGTGGGAATACCTTTCTTGTATAGGAACAATGATGTTGGTCAGAACTGATAGGATGATAAACGGAGCTAAACACAGGGCAGTAGTAAACATAAAACTTGGAATCTTGGAATAAAACAAAAGATCCAGGTAGAGCTACTCTGGAACGGCCCAGTCAAAGCTCAAAAACACACTTCACACAATCTGAGAGTGAGCTTGTTTGATTAATATAAAAAGCTGGTATATACTTATCCCAAAAAGTCTTGGTGTATTACAGTCAAAGGTGGTTCAGCAACGTGTTAACTTAGGGAGACTGAAAACAAATGCAAGCTATTTCCAGGGGAAAAAAATAAAACAACTCCTATTCACTTCACAATTATTCACTGCTTTGGGTTGGTCTGTCACATAAAATACAAATAAAATACACTTAGTTATTTTTACATATAATTTCGAATAGCTCAGTGTAAGGAACCTTTTGCGCAGAACTGTATCTTTTTTGATGGGTCAATATGTAATTTTGCTCCTTATATGTCTTATCTATATAATAATAATAATGAGGATGAGGAAAAAGGGGTTATATACATACTTCCTAGTTTACCCACATATCCTGTATGAATTATTATTTTTTAAATATACAAATAACAATTCAAACCAGAGGCCATTTATTTTCTCACCTTAAAATTACAAATCAGGTATTACAGCCCGGAAAAATGCCTGACAGATCTCTGCTCAACATCAGTTTTTTTTTTAGAGAGAATATCAATAAATGAATGGTGTAGTAAATCTAACTTGTAATTCCTCATTTGCGTGAAAATGGCGAGTGCGGGGCGACTGAACCAGGGAGGGGTCTGGCTCTTTCATGTCTCCTGCCTCCATGAGATGCCGGCCGGCGCATGCAACCAGCCGGCAAAATGTCCCATTGGAGACACAGAGTAAAATAAGTGTTGTTTTTTTCAACACTCTAGAAGGCTCCACCTGCAGTAGAAACTATTCATATGAGAACAAGGTAGGGTTGTTAGTAGGTTTTATCGGTTTACCTCTGTTTCCATGTGTGCTTCGCTCTCCTCCTCGCATCCTTCCGCCTGCGCGGATGATGAGCAGGGAAGCATTATTTCCAGAAAAAAGACTGAAAATAATCCAAGTTGCGTACGTTTAACTTCAGGGAGACCCTAATAAAGGAATTACTCTAGAAGGAGATCATAATCCCGTTGTGTGCGGATGATTTTCTTTCTTCCAGACACATGGGATAGAGCGCAGCTCTTTGGTCCTGATGGTCCAAATCCTCTCCCTCCTCCTTTCACTGACAGCATCATCTGCCCCTCCCCTTCCATCCAGCGGTGGAGTCAAGTCAAATGTGCGCATGTGTAGATCATTCCCAATATTTCTAGTTATTTATGCTACGTGAAAGCCTCCACTTTTTATTATTAAAAAAATTAGAGTCGGGCCTCGTTTAACAGGAGTCGGAAAATCCGAGTTTAATCTGTGTGTGTATGTGTGTGTGTGGGGGGAACAAAAAAAAAAAAAAATCATGTGCAACTACAATTGCACAGCAACGACACCTACAGGCTATGAAATGGAATTACAACAGCTTTTTCAATTCTATGATACTCAACTCAATAACTTTGAATATAATCTGTATTCAAGTAATTTCGTTAATCCATTAATTAATGCTAAGAAAGAGTCAAAATCATGTATTGTAGACACTAAATATATACCGTATTTCAAGAGGTCACTGATGTTTAATTTTGATTATTTGAATAATAGCCAAAGACATTCGATTTTCAGAACATTTTAATAAACAACAAAGTTTTATTTTAGTACAGAAATGTTATGCGTTGCAATGTTATGTTGTGCAAATACATACCCAACTAAATGCGTCACCATTTCAATGAAAGACCGTCGTCCGTCACGTGACCGATGTGTATCACGTGATAGTTTGTTCAGGCGGCGGGTGTAAATACGGAAGTGCGGGTCTCAGGAAGCATTCTGGCTTTCTCTGCCCGTGGAGAAGCTCGCTTTAAAGGCGCAGAGTATCGGGATTTACCGCCGTAATGATGAACGGGATGGCCGGCTGTCTGAAGGTGACTGCAGCCGTGATGGTGGTTTTAGCTGCGGTGGTATTTCAGGCAAACTGCAAGTCCTTTGGAATGAAGAGAGTCAGAAACGCAAAGGTAAGTTTTCTGCTTTGTCAACTAAAAAAAAAAATTCTGTTCGGTTACACCCGCGTTCTTACAGTTTTTCTCAGTCGCTTTTGTGCATTTCTCGAATCATTTTCAAAAACAGGTAATGTATTTCCCAAAACAATTAGTAGAAACAGTGGAACTGCACGGATTACCTGCAAAATCCAGTTTCTTCCTCAAAATGAAACATCTGTGTCAGTGAACCCGTTAGTGCTCCAGAATGTTATGTCTTGTTTCACCGTGATTGAATAAAACAGTCAAATTTGCACATTTGCTATAATCTGTTGAGAGACTGTCCCAATGTGATACAGAAAGGAACATACAGGACTGCAAATAGCAAAAAAAGTCAACAAAATGGAGCAGAATAATCTTATAGAAAACTGTACATGCAGTGCTTTAGGGGTAAAAACGCAGTCTTCCTTTACTTTCCATTTCCATGCTGAGAAATGATTGCTATATTATGAGAACTTGTTCAAGCATTTCATATGTTAAGACTTATTCGATGAAATTGTGCTTACATTTCGGGGAAGTTGAGACAATTCAACAGATACCTGTTAATACATTTTGACCAACGTGACAAGAGCAATTGAATATGTAAGAAGCAGAAAATTGTGCATAAAAAGCACCTTGCTCAAAGGAGCTTTTTGATGTGCACAAGTGACACTTGATTTGAAGATTGAACAAGTAGTTTTGTGAATTTCAATTCTGTTCTTTAGAAATGGACCAGTGAGACCAGAAATTGTAAAATCGTTCATTGAAGGATTAAAAATAGTTATTTAACGTGATGCATTAACTATAGAAACTGGTTGGATTTCCTTTTTTACTTCCAGATATCTGAGTCAAACCTTGGTATTTGTAGAAATATGTGCAATACATTCTGTTAAAGTCTGAAATCTCTTGAAATATTTTTCCAGAGCCAGACATAAATGGATTTTAGTTTGGAAAAGAACAAGTTTTAAACCTTAAGTAATGTGTAGGATCCCTAAATAATATTCCAGTTTGGCCATTTTTTTTTGGTTGAGCATGGAAGTCAATGCAAATAACCAATATTTTCTTTACAAATATTTTATGCCCCGTACAAAGAAATCAGAATTAAAGTTTTTTGTTTTGACATCTGAAATGAGATTCTCATATCTTTTTTAAAGTTGCTTAAGAATCCTGGTGCCATTGTTGGGGGAAAAAAAGATTAAATGATACCTAAATGAATAAAATGTTATCAGCAACTTCTCTCACATTTAGTTTAAGGTATAAAGCTGGAGCTTTCTGGCAGAGAGTCAAACGGAGAATTGAATGTTTGATCACTCTGCAGGTTTTGGGTTTCGACTGGAAAAACTGCGGACAGCCCGACGCTCCGGCTGTGCTAAAGACCCTGACTCTGTCTCCAGATCCCATCAACATTCCGGGACCACTGACGGCCGCTGCGTCTGGATCCACGTCGGTCGAACTCACCTCCCCTCTGCCTGTGAGTTGACGTCTTGCAACACAAACCTGAAAAAATCAGCTGAAAATTGTTCATATGTCTCAAGATGTTTGTTATTGGGACATTGAGCACAGTTTGTTTAGTTGCATCATAAGAAAACCAGCTGAGACTCAGCAAAACACATCGACAATGAAAACAGTCACTGATAACACTGCAGGTATTTTTTTTTAACAAAATAAGATAAAACATTATCTCAGACCCTGAGTTAATCAGCAGCAAAGCTGTTTGTCTGCAGCTTGCAGATTTTTGTTTGTCTCAGCAGATGCCTCTGGATTTGCTGTCCAATCATCATGTGAGCTCACTTATTAGAGGTTTGCCTTTTTTTTAGAGCGCCCTGACCTGCAAACAGTAACTCAAACATTTTAAAACATTTAAATATATAAACTAGTGTTTCTACTTACAACTTCTTTTTTGTTTTATCAATTTGTGGATCATTCTTTCTGTTTAATCTCTTAATTTTGTAGGGTTGAACACAAAAACATGAAACAAATCAAAGTATTAAAGAAACTGTTTGTACAAAGGGACAAGAAAAGATGATCATATTATTTACAGACTAAACAAATCCACACCTTTATTGCTGTTTATGGTGCTATTCTTGTGTTTATGCAGGTTTGAAACTAAAGTCAATCTTTTTGCATCTCTCTCTGACCTTTTATTTATTTATTTTTTGCAGTTGAATGTGACCCTGGAGAAGGAGGTGGCAGGTTTCTGGGTGAAGGTACCCTGCCTGGAGGAGCGTGGCAGTTGTCACTATAGCAATGCCTGCGAGATTCTGAACCAGCTGATCCCACCGGGACAGGACTGTCCCGAACCGCTGCACACCTACGGCCTACCCTGTCACTGCCCCTTCAAAGCGGTGAGTTTTCTTTTCACCAACAGAAACTGAACCTGGGTTAAGTTTTGTCATCGTTGTTTAATGCCTCAAATTAAAAAAAAAGTTTCAGTGACCAAGAGGTTTAAAATAAATATTGCTCTAAAAAATGCAAATAATAATGCAAACATTATTAGTGCATCTCACAAATGGTTGAAAACGGCCTACTTGTTCTACTTAGCGGTAACAAGGAAGCATCCTGATACCAACATTTCCTCCCAGCAATACAGGAACAATCTGTTGAAGGTCTGCTTGTTTGGCGCCATGATGGAGAGCATTGTCACGTAGTAAAAATTCTGTTTTCCAGTCAAAAATGAGAACAGTAACAGTTTGCAACTGTGAAAAGAGGAAACTCCTCTGGTCTTAACCGTACTGACAGCATGTGATCAGTTCTGAAAGAGCAGGTTGAGGAACGATAAGAAACGCTGTGAGAAACTCCAAAAGCCAGTAAAACAAGAATGGATCACCATCAGTCAGTAGTTTGTTTCAAAGGTGATATCCAGCATAATGGAGAGATTTACTGAAGTTAGAAAGAAAGGAAGACTCAGCACTGGAAATACTCACTTTACACTGAAATCTGATCCACCCGTTAAAGGTCAGGTAACACTGAACTCCAGTGTTGCCAAGTTTGCTCTGATTTTTATATTCTCTGTGTCTCCTCAGGGCTCTTACTCGCTGCCTCAGACTCAGTTCTACCTGCCCTACATGGACTTGCCTTACTGGCTCACCAATGGGAACTACAGGGTTGAGGGAGTCCTGGGTGGTGGAGGTAAAGAGCTGGGCTGCCTCAAGCTGTCTCTGTCCTTTCACTCCAACTGAGGAGATGATTCACAGCAGCTTCATGTTTCTGTTTATATGCACAGAAAAATGACGTAAACTACAGGCTTTAGAAAGTTGCGTCACCTTTTAATTTTATGTTTGATTCGTGTTTCAGCATCTGTCGTTTCTCCACATCAGGGGAAAACAAACGCATATAAGCAGATTAGGAACTACTGATAGTGTTTCATTTAAACAGAATCAAGGTTTTGCTAGATTTTTCTTTTTTTTGTTTCATTCTATGCTTTTATGTATAAAAAGTTACAGTAACCAGAGAAGCAAATTGACATTCTGCACACGAGCCTTTTATTCTTTAATATTGTCATCTGTTACAAGCTACTTTTTATTTGAACATTGTCTTTATTTTCTGTTCAATGGTACATGTTTTCTTTAAGCTCAATAAACTGTGATTATATTTTTAGCAGTTAGCAAAAACCAAGTTGTGCAGTTTAATTCATTCTGTGCAACATTTGGCCAGTTTGCTAAAATGTTAAGATTTTTTTCTTTCTTCAACGAGTTTTTAGATTAGAGTAAGAGAATAATAATAAACTTAAGTGGGATTCTGTGGACTATTTGACTAAATCTGTAAAAATATTGGTCATATTGTTGCATGCAAAAATCCCAGTGTTTGAGGCAACAATATATTTCTTGGTTAGTTTGCATCATCTCAGGAAAACGATAAGGTCATTTTTTCTTCATTAGGATTTAATTCAGAAAAACAAAACACTTTATTTTGTGGTCATACGAACATTTTACAATGTTTTAAATATTCTCCTTATAATTTTAAAGCTAAATCATTCCAACACTAAACCAAAGCTTGAAAAATTGCCGCATTCATTAAAATACTGTTTCAATAAATATGGTTTTTGCACAGTATAAATGTGTTTTACTCCCATTTCTGTAGCATCAAGAAGGCAAAATGAAAGTAATTTTTATGTTAATCTATAAGTGGCCAACATATAGTAAATAGATTTTAATTGTAGTTTTAATCAAGTGCCTCCTTTTTTTTTAACAAACTCCAAGACAATTCTACCTTTTTATAATTTGAGAAAATATAAAGTTTGTTTTTCATTATAAAAATGAACATACTATCATCTTTGCACATGCATACAGTCTATCGATTTTAATAAGATTTTTTTATATTAAGTAACCAATACTCTAAAGCTGCGAGTTGCAGTTACCTGTTTCACCACACGGTGGGAGTATTTCACAGCCTCCCAACATAGAATTACACAAAATAAATATTTTTTCTCCAAATATTTGTGTCTGTTTTTATGTCCTCGGAGGATGACCTAACAACACAACCTGATCATGACGGCCTCAGTTTCATTAAGGTTTGTTATTTTGATAACATTCTAGCATAAAAATCAGTTTTAAAACTACAGCAAATTGGATGTTATAGGGAAGCGACAAACAATGCAGAAAACAAAAGGAGGAAAGTGACGAAGTGCACAATAGTAACAGATAAGATCAGCTGGACTGACGGGATGTTATTTTCTTTTGGTTCACAGATGAATAGAATAACTGCTTAAATGATATGATTTACCTGGCCTTAAGTCCGCCTGTGGCAGCTGAGGATTGCAGTCGCATGTTGTAAGAACAGCAACACCAGAGAATATTTAACAACGTTTGTTGCACTTTCCAATGCTGATATTTACGTTGATGCAGTTTTCAACTTCAATAAAACACTATGCAGTTACTGTTAATATGTCGGTGGTGTATCTGCTGTACACATGCTGTGGTTGGGCTCTAAATGAGGCCACATTATCATAAACTCCCTGGTTAAAATGCTGCGGCTGCAGTCGATTCAGTTTGCTTCCTGCTTCCTGTCTCAGAAACAAGTGGTCTGCAGATGCCTCTAACAGACAGCCAGTTGGGACGTTTAAAAAATACCTTCTCTGAACTGTTTGCATACTGTTTTCCTTGAGCTTTTATGGAAACTGTCACAAATTGAAAGAGATAATATTCATAAAGCATTTACCACAAACGTGTATCAGATTTGATCAAGTTTAATTTCATTCCTGATATAACTTTGTTTCCATTCCTCTTTAAATCATCATCTAGTAAGAAAAAACTCAAAAGAACACATTCAGTGAAGAACAAAAAGGTTCTGAACTGAGAAATTCCCTGTTTAATTAACACATTCAAGTAGCTTGTATGTAAATTAAATTAGCCTATGTTCTGTTCCCTTTTCCAGCTGGATAGATGTGCAGAAATGAGAGGAATGTGTTGAAGACATCAATAGAATGACCAAATTTGAAGCTCTGTGTGCAATTTCTGCTTAATAATAACCGGCGGTGACAATAAAATAAAGTAATATTTACAACTTTTTTTCATCTCAATAATTTACATCATTAAAAGGTTTTCAGGTCAGAATTTAATTCAAAATGTAAAATATAGCTTCACTGATATATTTTAAGGATTTATTTCTGTTAATTATGATAATTGTGGGTTAAAGCTAATGAAAAACACAAATTTAATTTTTATGAAAACTGCAACATTAGAACAACTGAAAACAGATTCTCCCTGAAGTGTCCTACTGAAAACTACATCCATACATTACTTGGTCGCATCTCCTTTTGCATGATTTTATGCTATAGCTGTGCTAAGGTATAAAGAAAGCCCAGGTTGCTTTAATAGTAGCCTTCTGCTACTACTTCCACACTGAACTGCTTTTTTCCAAAAACTTAAAATAAAAAATACATTTAAAAATGTATTTGGCAAGACCGTCTGAACACATGTAAACAGATATATAAGGTGGACGTGAATGAATAAACCACCAGCCGGGTCCAACCCAGCAGTTTTGGCGAAACTCCAACTGCCAGGTACAAAAATGGACAAAACAACCAAAGAACTTCCTGTTTCTGGCGCTAAATATTGATGTCTGAGTTGCAGCAATGAAGTATACAACTTATCCTGCTGATGTCTAATCTCCTTTGCTGGACTTCCTGTCTCTGACCTCCATCATCAACCTCTTCCTGAGGCAGGAAGCTTGCGCTGGGTGAATGTAAAGAAGAGGCAGAGGAAAGTCTCCATAAAAATTAAAAAGGACGAGTAGAGGATTAGAAAAAGAAAAGAGGAAGGAGTTTAAAGTTCAACAAACGAATTAGCAGAACAATAGCAGTGGAGGTGAATGGGTTCGGCTTGGTCTCTGAGTGTTAACAGGCGTGTTGCATTATCTGTTGACGTGTGAAATAACCAATCAGAAGATGATATATGAAAAGGTTGCAGACATCCTGATGTCATAGGGCAGTGATGATAAGGCGTGCTGCCTTTTTAATGATACTAGTTTTCCAGTGATAATTATCTAAACATGATCATTTATTTTAAATACAAGTAACACTAATTTAGTTAATTTCATTTGCAGTGTGTTAAACTTACATGTTTACTGTTTGGAAAAGAAAAAGGGAAGCTTATAGACCAGACAAGTTATGAAGGCCTACTGAGGTTCAGCTAAAAGGTAGCATTGGCTATGAAAACTAAATGAAGGAGTGATAAAAGTTGTCTGATTCAATATAAAAATGTGTGGAGGCCATGAGCATTTTGGGCCCATGGGGAGTGTTTCCATTGTTGCTGCTGGGTTTTAAGAGTAGTTATAAACAGTCAATAACCTAAGTGCACTAGACAACATTCTACACACCAAAGGAGCACTGATTTCTGGTAAGTGACTTTCTGGTGCCCCACTGACTGCAGTCTGAAATACGTAAGAGAATCATTTCATAAACAGTTTCATCACTGTCAAATTTACACTGGGCAGATTTCTTTTCAAATTCAAAAGCTTGTGTTAGGCTATAGTGGCCTCTATTGAACAATAAATAGACATGAAATAGGGACTGGGCCATTTGCCCAGTCTGGGCAAACGGGCCAAGACTCAGAATCAAACTCGGGACAATCTCTTCAAGGACCAACCTCTGCAGACAGTGTGCAGACTAAACCATCAGAGCCTCTCAGCGCCTGCACACAGCCATTTTTTAAATAAAAGTTACTCTGATGAGAAGTCCAGCGATGTTAATCAGTTATGTGAATCATAGTGAAAGACACGATATGAAGACAGCACTAAACTTTATTGTTAGGCCACTTTTCATGCAAATAAGTGAACAAAGTGCTTTTCAAAGGGTGAAAACAGAGAGGCCTTCTTAAAAAATGTAGAAGAGAAAATGAAATTAAGACTACCATCTAAAAAACGAGCATAATAGCTGAATTAAAAGTTTTAAATGTAAGTGCAGGATACAGGAGAGCAGTGTTTGGTCCTCAAGTCACAGCGCCTGCATGTTTTGGATTTTTCCCACATAATTTCAAAAAAATCAGAATAAACTTTTGAAGTACTATGGAACAGATGCTCAATTGTCCTATTTTTAAAGCAGGTTGCTGTTTTTCAAGGTGACTTGTGAAATTCAGAAAAATTGCAGGATAACTCCAAAAAACAGAAGGAAGACAGAAAATAACTACAGAGTTTTTTTTTTCTTAAAACTATTTTGTTCTTTCACAGAATAATTACATTTTACTGCCTTTGGATCAACAGAGAAGAAAATGCTGAAAATATTTAAAACCACTTTTTTTTTACTTAATTCATTTTAGAGGAGAGAAATAGCTTCTGTCTTCATCTGAAAATTAGATTAAACTAAAATATTCATCCAGACATTCAGCTTGACCTCACCCTAGTCTATGGTATTTGCTTTGTGTGACTCTGATAGTTATCTGGCGACATGTGGGTCAGCAGATCAGCCTTACACACACACACACACACACACACACACACACACACACACACACACACACACACACACACACACACACACACACACACGCACCCACGCACACACAAGCAGTCATTGAAGGGGTTTTCAGTGGCTTTCAGCAAGGCTTTAGGCAAAACAAAAGGTAAATTAACCACCAATTCCTCTGCTAATGGCTGCAATGACATACACACACAAACACACACGGTCCATGAATCTTTCAATTCTTCCACTTTCCTATTAGTCCAGTTTCAAAAGACAAAAAATATAAAAACAGAAGCAAATTTGTTATTGCAATGCTCAAGTACTGATCTTATCACAACATCTGATTTCGTATTTAAAAATGAGACCAGACTAACAAAAATATGGAGTTATGAGCAATTTCTGATATTTTAATTACTTCCGGTACATAATGTTAACAGATCACTTACTGGATAGACTCAGCAGACAAAAATAGCAAAAATAATGAAGCTTGAGTAGAAATAAAAAGTCTCATTTTCACATAAACTGGAGGCCTTTGTCAGTGTCTGGTGCATTTTCAGTTATTATTGTTCTTCATTTACTCAATGAAGAACCCTCCGATAATAAATGTTAGCCAGAAATGTTAGCCCAGTGAGAATAGAGTTACTTCATAATATTACTCAAGTCAAAGTAAAAAGTCAGCACAGAAAAATTTCTCTTGTACATTATTAAAAAAGGCTGCACAGTGGCGCAGTTGGTAGAGCTGTTGCCTTGCAACAAGAAGGTTCTGGGTTCAATTCCCAGCCCCGGCCTTTCTGCATG
>CAEGAF010049499.1:0-54097 GCA_903067075.1 Micropoecilia bifurca
GATCTCCACAGCATTGGATGCTGAGCATGAGAACCAGGATGTGTGTACAACAGAAGTAGAAATAACTGAGTTACTTTCCATTAAACAAATAAATTATGATCTTAAGGAGGAATTGCTTAAGGAAAAGGATGAAAAGGACTATTACAAAAAACTATATGATGAAGAACATCATAAGCTGTTGAAGTTGAGTGCAATGTGGGACAACTTCCTTTTGAAATCTGAAGAGACGACAAAAACAGCCAAATCATGCCTTGGCTGGGCAGAGCCCGGAGAAACAATTTCAAATGAAACAATTTCTTCCGATGTTGAGCACAAAGAGAAAACATCTTACACATTTTTAGTAACTGAAAATGATGATGTGTACGTGCCTACTTTACAGGATTCTATTGTTAAAATGGAAACTCCACAACCTGCACAACTGGAGACCTCTGCTGCTACAACTGAGGGATCTGGAGACACACATTACATATGCTTGGATACTAATTTTCAAGACTCTGGCACATCTTTGGACATCACCTCTCTTGAATGTGATCAAGAACACACATCCACTTTGGGCGGTGGCCCTCTGAAAGGGACAGAAGATACAGAACAAAGCAAAGAATCTCAAAGTTTGTGTCAACCACAAGGTGAACTAAGCACGGCATTTTCCCTTCACCAGATAATTTCCGAACTTGATACACAGGTATCTAGAGAAAGGGAACAAAAGGACTACTACCACAAACTATGCAATGAATCGCAAGATGAGCTCCTGAAATTGCGTGCAATACTAGACAAGACAGCTGTGCCTGACACTTCAAGTTCATCTGGACATTATGACAGTGATTATGTAGATGAAAATATCAAAGAAGCACGGAGATCTGCAGATGAACTGTCTAATCAACAGCACCCTGGAGTCCATAGAGTCCATAGAGTCACTCGGCTGGACCAAGGATCCACAGACTTGTTCCTGAGTCTGTGTCAGACACCTCTGGGTCTATGTCAGACACCTCTTTTGCAACACCAAAGAAATTTGAGGATACTAAATCTGAAGAGTTTCCTATGTCCGAAGAAGAGAAATCTATAATATCTTCGGATGTTGAAGCTCCAGCATCTGACCGAGAACAGATTTCTACTTCAGAGGTTGATGTCATTCAACAAAGACATGGAGAAAAGAAATGAAGAACTCACCCAGCTGTCTTCAGAGCAACAGAGCATTTGTGATCTTGAGGTGGATGTATTCGCAGATGCAAGTTCAACTGGTAGTGACAATACAGAGTTTCTACATTCACCATCAGATGTACTTCAGCTTCAGATCAATTTGTCTGAACAATCTGACACAATACCAAATCAAGCAATGCCAACAGAAGTGATTCCTAGTGCTACACTGGTAATAAGCACTCAAGACTTTGCAGATCTTGACTTGAGTACAGCAGATAAAAATCAAACTATGTCTCTGGAAAAGGAAGTCTCATTTGAAGTGACAACTCCAGAATGTGAGCTGGTTGAAGTCTTTACTCCTGTCAGGGAGCAACAGGAGCAAAATCAAGACACAATTTTTACAACAGTCAGACATGCTGTTGTGGAAACAATAATTTCAGAAGAAGAGACAAGTATCATTGAGGCTGAGAATCATGATATAATAGAGCCTTTGACCTCGTCTGCACAACCTGAGAACTGGGCTGAAACTGGTGAGTTAACAGAGAGTTTGAACAGGTTGGAGATCTCATTCTCAGAAATTGAGGACGAACTGTTTGGCCGATTTGAGCCACACCATCACGACTCTTCTGACTCAGATTGTTCGATTTCAGAGTGTGAGAGTGCAGGTCCTGATGTTAGGCGTCACTTTTCAAATGCTTGGAGTTTTTCATCCTATGTCCTAAAAAGTATTTTTCTGACCATACTTTTCTCCTTTTTGGGTGAATATATACTCCATGAATATGTATGAGTGAGACCCAACTTTGATGCGAGCTACGATGTCTTCTCAATATTGGATCCCGTCTGTATCTTTGAAAATCCATTACCAGTTCCATTCTAATTTAGCCTACAAGAAAGCCAATGCATTTATTTGGATAAACTTACAAAAAACCCCAAAGAAACAGATTTAAGACAAGTACTATTGCCAAAAAAGAGAAAAGCAAACCAAAAGTTCTTAACAGAAGGACAATGACGAAGGAGCAGGAAGCTTGGAATGTGGATATCTGTCACAAAATGAGACAGGTATGCCCTTAAGTGTTTCATCAAAAGGACTAATGTCCTGTACTGAACAGAGCGTATAGCACAACTTGAAGGTGTCTGGTTCTGGACAGAACCTTTACTTATTTAATTTGCAAGAACCGGTTTTTCTCCAGGCGCTGGTTTAACACAACCACTGCTACACATTGGATCAGTGTTGCTATTTAAAATGAAGCTTAATAAAAATTTCAAAATTTAAGCCTTTTACATCAACTATTGTTCTTTTGGGCTTTACATGACTGGTTTAACTAAATTTCATTGAGCACCGGGTTAACCTGTGTACTGTTGTAGTGAATCAGATAAGCTATAGAAATATGGTGATGGATCTGGCAAGAGCCTCAGTCATTGGACATTGGTGATGAATTGTGTAAAACCCATCAGTTAATGTAATATGGACTTGCAATAGGCCATTCCAACTGTGTGAGTCCATGCGCTACCATAGTTAGGGCGATAATATTAGCATTTTATTTTAGATTATAGAACTGGATTGTGGAAGCCAGAGCATTAGCATATTTGGACTACAATTTAGCTCAGCTTAGCATTGATGTTAATATTAAACATCAGAATACTTTTCTTACTTATTGGCAACATTTTGTATAGTGAATGGAGTAAGTAATGACAAACATCCTGCTAGTGATGCCAAACATAATACTGATAGCAATCATGCTAACATTAGAATTTTGGCTAATTTAACCTTATGCATTAATTTTAACAAAATTAATGGTCATCAAGTTAAAGTTCATCAACATGTCTTTAACGCTCCACAGGTTTTTGACTACAATTTAGCTCAGTTTAGCATTGATGCTAATTTTGAGCATCAGAACGCTTTTCTTACTTATTAGCAATGTTTCATATACTGAATGGGGTAAGTAATGACAGACAACATGCTACTGATGCTCTACATGCTACTGATAGCATTCATGCTAACATTAGCATTTTGGATCATTTTAGCTCATGCAACATACTAAATGGTACGAATACAGCTTAGTGAACATGCTTCTGACTCCCCGCAGGTTATTGACTACATTGCAGTTATCTTTAGCATTATTGCTAATTTTTACCATCAGAACGCTTCATTAAAAATCCGACGTGCACACTTTGGCATGGCCCCTTAAAATTTCTGCAGGAATTTATTTTTATAGTCCTTTACAATAACTGTCAAGCTAAGTACTTTACAATGGGTGAAACAAGATAAAACGTATAAAACTCAAGGAATAAAACGGGGTACAACACAAGAGACAGTAGAATCTGACCAAAATTATTTGGTCAGATTCGTTTGGTTATAAACCAAATAAAGTAAGTTAAACTGACCAACAACAGTTTTGCAAAGCTGATGTTACTGCTGTTATTCAAAATGTTAGGTTACAATTCAGGCAACCAAGCCAACCCTGTATTCAGCCAGGGCATGTTTTGTTTTATTTGAATTTTTTGTGCAAACACTATGAAGCCAGAGCATTTCTGCTTAGTGTTATCACATAGTGGGAATCTCATACTGGCCTGTGTCAACTATTCATAATCTATACCTTTCCTAGAAAAGGGCTTGGAGTGAACGGTTACCAATTTCCCTGAATTCTGATGCTTTTCTACCAGATGTCATAAATCTGTAAAAATAAATAATATACAATAATCTTGACCTTTAAGAAGTTCAATCTTAAATCCCCTTGAACTAATAGAATTGACATTGCATCCCCTCATGGAAAAGGAGGGTTTAGGTTTTTTCTTTTACAGGAGATTAGGGGTTTTTTTTTTTCAGGAGATTACCGCAGTGCTTTTGGTTATCACTAGATTTAAACATACTTTAGTGAATATAACTAATTAAAGACATATGACTAGCAGTAAATAATTTCCACAACAGTCACAGCGGTCCTTTCCTTCAAGTTCAAACTTTGCTTAACGTCATTTTCATGTCCCATTATGTTTCTATTTTACAATGCTGCTTGAAATCTCTGACTAATAAAAAAGCAGATCTGCTGTGCCTCCAGGATACACAAGTTTGATATTTATCTGCCATCACATTTGTCTTCCAGCTATCGCTGATCATAATTTGAGCTTCCCATTTGCTGCCATGTGAACAATTGCCAGCTGAGAGACAGAAGGAATGTAGGACTATTTTGGGCATGAAACATCAGATGTTGTGGTTTTGGGGCAGACTTAGAGGAGGGGTCTCTGTGTTTCCCCTGGCAGTCTGTCTAGTCGAAGCTGACTGCTCACTGTGAGTTGGTGTCTGTATGCAATTACCTTCATAAAGGAAAAGAGTGGCCTCTGTTACAGTCTCTCCAAGTATGACGGCACCTTCAGTAGTAGTAGTAGTGTCTGTTTTTCTTTTTTTTTTTCCGTATTTTTGCTTCTGTGTGTCTCTCTCCAGGTGTTTTAACAGACAACCGTAATGGTGGGTTGGAGCTTTTCTTGTCTGACTGATTCATTCGTTGGTAATGCATAATGGTAGCAGAAAGCCCAGAGATTTTTATTGTACTCCAATTTATGACCCTTTGTCTTTCTTTAAAAATCTGACGAGTGCTAAGTGCATTTACCTGTAAATGCTTTGCTTTTATGGTGACTAAAGTGGATCACCTATGTCATGCTATTTGTACTTGGAGATAAATTCCCAGTTCCAGCCAAAGCACTTCTACAGAGAAAATGGCAGCAGCGTCACAGAGTGAGGAGGCAGGTCTCATCTGGAAATCTGCTCACATGATTGGAAATTATGGATGGATATGGTTTACTTACGTAATCAGAGAACCTTGGAAAATCCCACTGAATTAAAGCGCCTTCAGATACAAAGATAGGAAACAAAGTGTTCTTATTAGATATAGATTTGGTCATTTCCTCTGTTGTAATCCAATTTGAAAGTAGGGCAATATTTCCTTCACAAAGTTAGCCCAGGGTTGGCTTTATTGTTGATAGCATGAGTTTTTTCTTGTTTTTTTTTTTCCAAATAGATTATTTCTTGTCTTTGTTCTAGGAAAAATAGCCAATATTAGGGCATAGAAGGTTTTAAAACATTACATTTTGAAAACCATAGATATTTTTCATCATGTTTCTATGGATCAAAGTTCATTTAATGCAGTGAAACTGACTGAGTTCCTGCAGTTTTCTCCAGCCGTGTTAATTACAAAGTAACACAATGCTGTCCCACCCCAACCTGTTGATGGGCACTGCTGTTCAGCTTGCTGAAAGGACTCAGCAACATTCCCTTGCTTACAAGAAAGAAAACATTCAACTGAATAGACTGAACAAGCATCGTTTGTACTGCGGCCATTATATGCTTATTCAGGAATGATTGTCTAGCTAATTTCAGCTCTTTTACAGTTCAGCTGAACTATAAAAAGGGGTAGTACTCTATAATTAGCATGTTTACTTGAGCATTACGTTTTAGTGAATGTTTATTCTGTGGTTTTGGTTAATTGTATGTAGCGAAGATCAAAATAATAATAAATGGAGATAGCTTGTTCTTCACCCCTTGCTTTGTTACTATAAGAAAACCAACTTGTGCAAAAACTGTGATCAGTTTTTCTCTCTTTTTTTAAGCAGGAGTAAGTTGTTCATTTTGGGAAGATCCTGTACGATTTATTTTTACTCAGAACTATCATACTGTGACAATGTCCATGCCTACTTTCTTTAAATTTTTACTTTGTAAAAAGGTTTCCTTAATTTATGCAGATGTTTTTTTTAGAAGTTTTGTTGTTGTAGCACCTGGGTTACCACTAACAAGGATTATTGTCTTATATTTCTCTTTTTCTTTGTGATCTAATTATTCAATTGACAGAGTGATCTCCTTCACTGCTTTTTCTACAAACAAAGAGACTGAAACAGAGAAGGTTTTCAGTCTGATAAAGGGCAGGCTGAAAGGCTGAGTGCTCAGCATGATTCACTGCTTCTGATTGCTGGCGGTTTATGTCATGGTTTTCCCCGACTTCAGCTGTCTACGTTTTTTCCATTCCGTTGACCCCTAGGAACAACATCTGGAGCTGCACTCTATCCTAGTTTATTTAACTGAAACCTTTCCCACATGAATTTTTCTACCACGTTTTTTGGAGCAAGGCTCGAAAGGTCTGTAAAAGATAACCTTTATCCCGCCACATCCTCACTCAGGAAATTGTTGAAAACAATTTTTTTTAAGACTTCATCTTGAAATAGAGAGACAAACTATCAGGATTAAGAAGCAATCTTTTGGCTGCAGCTCCAATCTTTTCCAAAAATGTGCTGAATTGTATATGAAGGAGTTGTGGTGGGCAGAGCTGGGTAGGAGGGTTTGGCACATGAGGAAGGGGGGGGGGGGAGGGTTGAGTGAATTAGAGCCTGCCACAGAAAAGTGGGTGGGTTAAAGGATAGATTCAGTGTTGGGACAGGCACATGGTGATTTGGGGGGTAGATGGAAAGAGTTAGGAGCTGTGGATCTGACTTCAAACTGCCAGCTGTGTTCAGACAGTGAAAAGGAATGTGGCTCAGCGTGGGAATGAAGATGCTCTGACATGCTTGGAGACACTCGTAACTCATGATGGATGTAGAAGCTACTCTGGCTCTATGATGAAAATATCCCGTGAGTACGAAGCTATTTTTCACTGAAAGGAAATCAGCATGTCAGCTTATTCATGGGTTCTTAAACAATGGATGTGATCTTGTATGTTTTTTTTGTTTTCAAAAGGTTATAAAAACTTGTAGATTTTTGCTTATCAAATTGCGTGATTTGTGATCTGTCATTTAGCCATAAAGTAGAACTTAATTAAGGTTTAAAACACATGTTAACTCTGACTCCTCTCACTGTCTGTGATCTGTACTGATCACTTTACCACTTTGCCCATTGTGTACTTCTGTAGTTTTAGATGGAAATGCTTCTGTCTACCATGAGCTCAAGTATTTTTCTATATTCTGCATTGAGTACTTTAATTAAATATGGATATGTAAATTCAACAATTAATATCTACAAGCAGAAGCCTGCTGAAAGGTATTTTAATTTTATTACGTCTTAATCTGTCATATTTTATCAATCAATCAAATCAATCAAATTTTATTCGTATAGCACATTTCAGCAGCAAGGCATTTCAAAGTGCGTTACATAATTAAAATAAAAATAAAAAAACAGAATAAACAGTGAGAAAGAGATTTTGTAAAAGATTGAAAAAAATAAAAACATTAAAAGTAAAGATAAAAACATTAAAAACATTGATCCACGTGAGGATTTGCCCTTATGGTGTCTCCTCGAACAGTTTTAGCAGAGCATCTAACAAGGATTCTCAAACCTCAGAGTTTTAGCAGTGAGTTTATACAGCGCATGAGTTAAAAATGAGCATTAGAGCAACCAGCAATGAAAATGGAATGTAACACAAAGGTTTCAGATAGTATATGTAACAAAATGATTTACTAAATCATTTAGTACATCAGAACATTTAGTATGTATACTAAATGAAATAATGCTTAGAAATTTTACATTTTAACAGATAAGTAATGGTTGAATTTTGGCATAATGATTTTGTATCAACCATGATTCAGTTCATGCCAACTTTAGGAATATATATTCTACTCATAGTTTATTGTAAGAAAGTTGTAAAGCAAAAACAAGTTGTTCTTTTTTTTCCGAGAGTCATTAGGCCCCAAAAAGGATCAGAATCAAAGTAAATGGGACTAGAGAGTGATTCTAGGCTTTCAGAACCTAGTATGTTAAAATATCAGTATTTTATGACTATATATTTTCAAATTCATTGGCAATACATGACTGAAGAAACAGATGGCAATAGTTTAACTACATGGATATGAAATGGTTTGTTTACAGGAAATAAAAAGGAACCAGGTAGCAACATGTAGGTACAAAATGAGGGCACGAACCTTTGACTGGACAAGTTGACCTAGAGCTGATACATGCTATGTCCACAATGTGAATTATATAACAAGTATTCTTTATAGAGTACACAATGTTGCATAAGATGAATTATAAAAGGAGTCAGCCGTTCCATAGGTGCTTCAGCCGCACGCAGCTCTTGACATTTTGCTCCATTGTGTGGCAGCCAAACTGGGTTTTATTCCTTTGTGAAATTGTAATCCTATACCATAGACGGCTTTAAAGCTTTAGGTTGTGAAGAGCAAACACAAGTTCTCATTCTTTGGCGTGATGCCCGCCCCAGTCTTTTATCCACGAGAGATTTCCTTAGAGAGAGGATGAGAGGACAGAATGTCTCACTATCATGTTACAGAATGCAAAACAGAGGGATTCCCAGATCCTGTTACTGTTTCTCAGTGGTCCAACCTGAGGTCCTGGGACACAGAAGGGCCTGACAACACTCTCACTATGCATAGCAGTTGAATAATAAAGAGCCGATATTATTCACCTGGGAGGGAGGTCTAGCGGAACACAAAGGCTTTAGCTTGTGCTGACGCAGGTGGGAACACAGCAGAGTGGCTCCTGGCAGCAAACACATGTTGACTTATCTCCTGGTTCAGGGGTAAACAGTAGACATCCAAGGGCAGAGGGAGCTGTTAATATTTATTCAGTTGTTGGTCAGTCCTGAAACCAGACAAGGTCAGTTTTCTTTGAATTGTTTTGATAGTCTGGAAGCAAAGCAGCACGGGTGAGTTACACAGAGACAATTTTCTGTAATTATGTGGAACTGGAGGATGAATGACTTTGGCGCATGTTGCAGCTGCTGTGTGCCGGTCACAATTTGGAGCTGGGATTTCGGATTTGCTTTAGTGATTCCCTTTTAGCTGTGTGTTTAGCTGAAGATGAACCTATGTGCTGTTTGCTCTTAGTTGAGAGCAAAGTTTTTTATGTTCTTTAAAACATAAAAATCATCTGTGCAAAGGCTCATTTGGACATGATATTGTTTTAAAGGTTGATTCTGGTAAGTTTAGTCAACTCATAGTATTGTTGTTGTATTTCTGATTCCATTGACAGTTGTAGCCTGACTTTATGATTATGTCACAGTTAAACAGCCAAAGATCTTCCTCTGGCTTTCTGCTCTTTGATGACATCAAATAATCATATTGGCTTCATAAATGAATTGAGATGAGGTTGCTTGCTTGAGAAACTACACCAGAGCTGAATTGTAAATTGTCGTGGTTTTCATTCTAAACTTTACTGCTTGCGATCTTTTCTTGTACTAATACAAAATATATAGATATATTGTATTTTTAGTCATTCTCTTTTAAATAAGAAACATTATTATTACCTCGGTTGCCAATGTGGTTTATTCTGGGTTGTAGCACTGATGTGTCAGGTATCATTTCTCACGTAGGCGGTAATAGTCTCCACCTCTATTAGCATTAATGGAAAGGTGTCAACAGTCTTTTTCCCTTGCAGACCATCAGTGGCACTGATAGCTTCACTCTGCAAGTCACCAGAGGCAATTTATGATCCGGAGAACAGGATCACCGCTTTTTTAGGCATTTCTTAGCTTGGAGATGGAGAGCACTGACAATCATTTTAATCTGTTTTGCATCTTTTATTAATAAATCTATCCTTTAGGTGATTTTTTTTCCCCAAAAGTGGGGAAAAAAATCTTGCAAAAAAAAAGTTATTTTGTGGTTATTAACAGATTTGCCATGTTGCCTTCAGCATTTTTGTAGTTTGCACACAGATCTTCTTTTTTGTAATCTGTTAATCTGACGTATATGACTCAGATGTTCTTAAGAAATAGTAAAGCACGTCTTGTTTTAAGATGTGTGTTCTCTTGTAAACCATAGGAATGGCATGACGGATGTTTTATGTTTTCAAAACATAATATTTCAAGCTGTTCGTTTTTAGGAGAAACACTAATAACGCTCTGTAAGTACTGTCTTACAAAATGTTGCCATTTTCTCTTTAAGGAGTTAGTACATTTTGTTCCTATTTTGCATATAAAGAGGAATCCATTTGGTCCTTCCACACCCGACTCAATATGAAAAAGGTGCCAAGGGATTTTTTTTTTCCTTCATTTTTTTTCCTGTTTTGATGAATCCTTTGGTGGTTTTGTTTAAATTGAAAATTATCTCAATTAATGTGGTTTATTTTCACTTTTCATCTCTGTTGTTGCCTTACAGAAATTGAGGCAAAAGAGGCGTGTGACTGGCTGCGGGCAGCAGGATTTCCCCAGTATGCTCAGCTCTTTGAAGGTAATGAAAGCACTCACTGAAACTCCTACACACATTCATCATCACAGGGGGGAGAATTGTTTGTTGAAAGCCAAGGATTAATGAAATTGCACATGGTTAACCCCGTTCTGCAATGAACCAATAGTTTTATTTATTTTTTTATTTTTTTGGATCTGTTGTGAAATGAGAATATTTTTATGTGACCTTTTGAAGTAAATAGTTGTGCCGTGTCATCTGGTCTTTCTCAAACACTGATCACAGAATCCTGTACAGTTTGCATGCGTTGTTCTCAAGAAGCCTTCAACCTGGAGCCCTGAGCAGATCTGCAGACACCACAAAACAAACACAACATCAGATGCTTTTAAAAATCTAACCGCTTCCACACAACAAGTACTTTATAAACATGTCTGCTGTGCTTGACGCCTGAAGTCATGGGAAAAAATTGGTTTTATCAGAGCTTTAAGGGGCTTTACTCCCACAGATCTCTGTGTTAAGGCCTGACTTTTGATGTGCAGTATAGGGCTATGCAACGTTTTCTTCTGACAGCTTGTGGAAACGTAGGAACAAAATTAAAGAGGGGACTGATAATCTTGTCAAAGTGCAGAGTTCTTCATGCTGATGTTATGTGTTTAAAAACCTTATTGATAAATAAATCAATCCATTATTGAGTTTTTTCATATTTTAAAGCCCTTGATATCTTTGAATCCCTGCCCTTTTGAACAGGCAAAGCCTTGTTGAGCCATGGCTGCTCATCGTAGCTTCTGTTTTCCGTGAGAAGAGACTAACTTCGCATGAATTTAGTGAAACGATAGATTCAGTCTCTTAAGTTATGTAACAGGAAGCTCATACCAAGAGCAAGTCGCAATGCCCACACAAGTGCGAGCTCTGTTATTTGGGCTAATTCTGTCTGTTTTCATTCAAATTACGGAAGGTTTCATGGCTCCTCTTTACCACTGCAATGAATGTTGTGGTTTCCAGACACTTCAATTTTTGCTTTGTGTTAAACAGGACTTGTAGAAAGTGGATAATTAAGAATACCACTCACTCTGGATTTTTGCACTCACATGTTTTCTGTCTCTGTTTTTTTTCCCTTTAGATTCACAGTTTCCAATTGACATCACGCCTGTGAAAAGAGATCATGATTTTCTGGACAAAGATCTGGTGGAAACTCTGTGCAAGTAAGTGAAATGAGTCACTAAATAAAATGAGAGTCAGAGCCAGAAGATATACTTGTAAATCAGTAGAAGAATCTATGCAGGTTGTCCCTGGTAAAGACGTGTAGAAACCTTTAAACTACAGGAGTATGTGACTGAAGCAGGATTCAAAACTGAGAACCAAAATACTTTTTACTTCCAAGTCATTTATTCAATTGAGAAAAATAATGTTTCTAGGTTTGTCAACAGAACAGCTATTCGTCTTCTCCCATAACAGTTTACAAGAATGGAGCAAACAAAAAAAGTGATCTTTGTCCGTTCCGCGTCTCACAATCTCTCTGCATTGTCCACAGTTCAGGGTTATGCTTCTGTTATGTGCTCTTCTTCAAATCACCCAAACACTTCTTAATAGGATTTAATCTGCAGACTGACATGGTCATGTAAGAAGATTGATTTTGTGAGGGGTGTTGATTTGACAATGTTCTCCTTTCTGTCCAAAGATGAAAGTAAAAATCATTTACAGGTTATGGAGTCCACCAGATTCATATTTAAAATGTCCTGGTTTCTCTAAGGGTTCATGAAATCATGAAATCTTAGACATGAATAAGGTTCCTTCCAACAAGCCCACAGCATCCAAAAGTGAGCAGTATGTGCTTTCCCTTATTTTCATACTTTGTTTCCCCTTCTGGAGTTTGACATGAAACAAATTTCATGTTTGTTTGTGATAGCAGGACAGAGGAGACTTTTTGCTGGCATGCATCCTAAACAACCAGTTGGGATGTAGGTAGAGTTATTGATCCCAGGATGCCACTCTTTGGTGCAGTACTTTAACTGGGCATTTATTTTAGTTCAATTTCCATTAATCTCTTTGTACATGACGACAAGAATAATTTGGCTATGCAAGTAACTGGTGACAAAGAGGTGGGGAACTCTACATCATGTCACATTGATATCCCTGGGAAACAGAGAATGCTACTGTAATAAGCTGAAAGTTCCTTTAAACTCTTAACAATTTTAAAAAATGTTATAAAAATTTAAAAAGTTGTTCAGTTCCATCAATGTTAATGGATATTATTAAAGGGTACCTGAAATTCTGCCCTATTGGGTTTAATGAAAAAAAAAAAAACAACACCTTATATGGGATTTATTCTTTCCCACTGAATAAAACTGAATATATTTCCCTTACTAGAATATGAGAATATCATAAGAAACAAAATGTTTCCCATAAATTGATATGTTCAAAAAATATGCAGATTGAATGCAAATTGCTTATAGTAGCTTATTAGTTTAAGTCAGCGTGTTTACATTAAACTTACCTAATGTTCTTATTTTAAAAGAGAATAGAAAGAAATGATCTTCACTTTTCAAATATATGGCAGTAACTTCCTGTTCTTTTTCTCCCTCTGGGTTAATGATTTTTTATGAAGAATAAAGTAATTGTATTGTATTCTGTTGCCTCCACATTGCTTTTAGAGCCCATGTACACTTTTTCCCCCCAAACCAAAATGAAAACAGCACTTAAGCAACTACAGTAACTATGGAAACGATCCAAAGAGGGGACCAGGAGAGACATTAGTGGTGCCTCGCACCGCTCAACATATTGTGACTCTAAACAACCCTAAAGCAACTCATCTGCATTCCAAACTAGCCACGGGATGAATAGGAAACAATTGGAAACAGTTCCACCTCCAGTGTGATTTTGCCCGTGACTTTCCACCATCGCTATGGTAACGTAAGAATAGGCCTTTAGTCAGTGATGCCACCACAGACCCAGAGCAAAAATAAATGCCACCCTGCATACCATGCGTTCCTTTGACTGAACAGATAGATATTTCATACGTGCTAGTGCAGCCTCTGATCTCCGGCTAAGTCCCCTCTTATTTTAGCGACCACATTTAAAGCTTTTTAGGCGTGTGGAATAAAGGGTCCCCCGGTTTGGAAATCCTCTCTTTAGTTCCGTATGCTGCTATCTTCAGTAACAATCATGGGAAAGTCTTGTTTTAACAACCCCTATCATCTACAGCTTTGGAGCGCAGTTAGAGCCTCCATCACAGCGTGCTTGAAAAAGAATCTGGAGCAGTCAACCCCTGATTATCTTTCCACAAATTTGTTACTTTTTTCTGCAACAAGTCAGCTCAGCTGTTGTGTGTATTTTCCTACATTTTTATTTCATTTTATTTCATTTTGGTTGATCCATAAAAAGTGTTTGTTCTGGAATTTCCAGTACCTCTTCGGATTTTCTCACATTAGAGCAGCCAACCTTTATCTGTTTTATTAGAATTTTATGAGAAATGTGATGTGAGGTTGGATCATGAAGAGAAACCAAAGACATGTAGGGTTATGGAGAAGCTCAGGACGGCGTGAGATTTTAACTCAAAAGAAGAATCTTTGAACATCTCAGAGAGCGCTGCTTTCATCCATCTTTTCAAAAAAAGACATTATTGTTCAAGTGTTTGTTGATACTTTTGCAAAGTATCTGTATATTGTATTTGGAACACAAACAAGCTTTCTTAAACTGACACAGAAAACATGCTCTGAGCCCTGACCTGTGATTTAATTCACATATCGTGGACATAAGTTTCTTCTTTCTCTGTATGACCTTTGTAAAAAAGGAATTATTAACTGTGCTATATTTTTAGGGAACAAAGTTTTTGTGTGAAGTTTGTTAAACAAACAAAAACACAATACAATGCATATAATGTTCAGGATGGTTTCAGAGAATGACTCAACACCACACTTAGTGACATCATCTTTGAGTGAGTGAATAGGGTTTGACATTTTTTTAAATCTAAATTTGAATCTCAAAATACTCCATGCAGCCCATCAAGCCACCAACATCTCGACCGAGACTCAACAGAAAGAGAACCAAATAGCTGGCGATTACTGACGCTTATTAGATTAAGGATATTATTATATTGACCAGCTCCGTTTCCCTAAGGGATCTGGTTGTGCATCCAGAGCGGGGCCTGATCAGATTAACATTCAAACGGCTCTCAGGACTTGAACGGAAATCTATTTTTGGTACGTTCATTCGAGAGTTAATGTCATGCTTTGGCTGCTTGTTCAGCTCAGTTTCCATTTTTTCTTTCAGGCGGCTTAACACGCTCAACAAGTGTGCCTCTATGAAGCTTGATGTGAATCTTCCAAAGAAGAAGGTGAGTGTAACTCCTACTGTTTATCACCATGTTGTTTAGTTAACCGCAAAGAGTTTCTTGGTATGACACTACAATAATAGTGACTGTTTGAAAAATGCCATACAACCAGTGGTTTTATTTGACTTTGTAGAAAATGAAAATCTATTAATAACATCATAACATTTTGATTTGCCAACACAGATTTGTGAACAGTATTGCAAACATTTTTCCCCAGCCTTCCTGCCTTAAGCGATCAATAATTGCTTATAATAAGAGCAGAGGAAGTTTCACAGCAGTTGTGATAGAGAGAGAGAGAGAGAGAGAGAGAGAGACAGAGAGAGAGAGAGAGAGAGAGAGACAGAGATAGAGAGAGAGAGCAGTTGCTGTTGGTTTCAAGTTTCAAAACAGACTAAATTATTATGAAGTCAGCAGTTTCTGCCATCATAGATAAAGTATTAGTTCAATTAGCAAAGTAGTCTGTGTGTGTGTGTGTGTGTGTGTGTGTGTGTGTGTGTGTGTGTGTGTGTGTGTGTGTGTGTGTGTGTGTGTGTGTGTNTGTAGATGCTTAATGACTTTGAACATTTCCAGATGGCTTCCAACATTTTAGTTAGACATCAAAAGCTCAAAAGAACCCAAGAGAACAACTTTGCTCTACTCTTTTTCTTTCACGAAATAGGCTGAGACATGGCTGCGGTTTGCTCAGGCTGTGAAAGAGCAAGACTTTCATCTGGATCCTTTCGAGCTCTTGACGTTTAGTTAAAATGTTGGAAGTCATTTGGAAATTTACAAAGCCATTAAATTGTGATTCACCAGTCAGGGTTTCTTAGACTATTGGTTCTCAGACCTGGTCGTTAAGTACCCTGCCTGTTAAACACATATTAATTTAATTAAGCTGTTTGGAAGCAAGGAAGCACCTAAAATATGCAGGGCAGTGGTAATGAGGACCAGGTTTGGGAACCAGTGGCCTGGCCTAAATATCGTCGGAACAAACAAAATTGCACAGAGAAATTACCAGACAGTTTCCTGCTACATCTCTCATTAAACATATAATTGAATATTATCTTTATATCTCTAGAGTGAAGACTCAGATGAAGAAGATCTCTTCGCCATCAGTGACAAATGGACCTTTGAGTGGAGCAGCAGACGTTGGTCCAGATTACAGGACATCGACTGTCTGCTTAGGACGCACGAAGAAGGCCAAACATCTAAAGACGGCTTGCCTCTCCACAGTACGACCAGCAGGGAGAGTGTCCTGACGGATCTCAGTGAGCCCGAGGTCTCATCATTGCACAGTGAAAGCAGCGGGGGCAGTGGTCGAAGGGGCCTTAGCACGGAGGACTCTGACTGCTCCAATCGAACCTGCTCAGATTCTGCAGCGATGCCAGACTCCACATCACTCACAATGCCTCACATCCCCAAAGAATTTTCCCACTATCGCTCTGTGCCTGACAAGCAGGGCAAGTTTAGCCGCACCCGTGCCAAAGACTTCCTGAAGCGCATGGAAACCCTGCGATCGAAAGGAACGTCAGTGAGGGATCGGAAAACTTTGGTCATTAGCTCTCCTGTCATGCAGCAGGAGGCTCAGGCACTGAAGACGCTGCGTTGTGTCGAGATCGTAAATGGTGATGCCGGAGCTCCAGAACTCCCATCAGGCAGAATACTGTCACCACAGTCCGGCAGTGAGGGTAGCAGTCACTCCAGTGGCAGCACTGTCAGCACACCAAGTCTGAAAGAACGAAAGCCTCACCGTGCTGACCACAAGCGCAGTGGGATGTATCTGGAGGACTTAGACATTTTCTCAAGCAACCAAATGAACAAAGTCGCAGAACACAACCGCAGAAATGAATTCTGCTCCTACGAAGATCTAGTGGTCCACATTCCCAAAGACCATAAGCCAGGAACTTTTCCCAAAGCGCTATCCATAGAAAGCCTTTCCCCAACAAATGGAGCCATCAACTGGCATACAGGAAGCATGCACCTGGACGCCACACTAATTTCATGCAGAAAGGAATCCAGACCTGTTACACAATGCTGCTCCAGAGGAAGCCGAATAAGTGTCTATGATAATGTTCCCGGGTCACACTTGTACGCCAGTACTGGAGACTTAATAGACTTGGAGAAAGAAGACCTTTTCCCTCACCTGGATGATATACTGCTACATGTAAATGGTCTGCAGCAGATAGTGGACCACTGGTCAAAAAATGTCCTGCCTGCAGGAGAGGCTGTGATGCAGGTGGATAGTGAAAAAGAAGATATGGTACGGCTGCAGTCCTCTAGTCAGATCACTTTAGATTTTGAGGAAAACTCTGTCACCGAAAGCCAGACAGTTCCTGGTGATGGAGACAGAGACAAAGTATCCTTAGCAGAGACCGAATCTACCAGATTCAGGGAACGGAGAGACTCTGGAGTTGGTGCTTCACTCACCAGACCTAACAGGTAGGATTCATGACAGTGTGCTTAATCAGGCTCTACCAATGTATAATGAAATGTTATGAACAAAGACAAACGATTTTTTTCTGCTTTGGCATTAGGTTACGATGGCCCAGCTTCCAGATATCCAATCGTCTCAGTCACTCAATGGCATCCCTGCAAATTACAAACCAGTCAGCAGGCCAGCTGAGTTTGTTACAGAAGTTTTCTCTCTTGCGTCTTACAGCAATCATGGAAAAATATTCCATGTCTAACAAGCATGGGTGGACTTGGTAAGTGTTATTAAAACAACACACAGGCAACAATAATGCTCTATGTCTTATCAGTCAGACAGACCTTTTTTTTTAATTAATTAACCTGTATTTTATGAAATATGTTTTAAATGTGTTGGGTTTTGTCGTGTTTGGTTTGGTTGGCCTGGAAAAAAAAATCCTTGAAATTACCTTCCTTTATTACTGGCTGTTGTGTGGTAACTTTATATTTTCTTTTTTTATGCGTGTTTTTAAAGACCATTCATTAATAACACTCATTAATGTTTGTAGGTCTGTACCAAAATTTATGAAGAGAATGAAGGTACCAGACTATAAGGACAAGAATGTGTTTGGAGTGCCACTCATAGTGAATGTGCAGCGCTCCGGTCAGCCCCTGCCGCTTGGACTCCAGCAGGCTTTGAAATACCTGAGAAGTCAGTGTCTTGACCAGGTCAGTAACCTCCCAACGTTAAGATGTATGTTCTTAATCTATAGGAGAAGCTGAAAAGCAAGTATATGTACTGTTCAGCAAATGGACTCAAAGCTTGATACGAGGTCATTTTGGATGAACTTTGGCATCAGTGCCGTTTCACGTGCTTCCAGTCAGCCTGTGGCTGATAAAGAAGTCAAGGTTGCCTTTATAGCAGCATCCAACTTGTCTCCATTGTTTATTTTTTGGTCCCTTATTATCTTCATGACTGTACTGCATGGATTCTCTATGAGGTTTAGGAAGGTTTGCTATCCAAACAGTCATAGTACAACTATAGCCAGTAAGTTTCTGATAGATGACCGCAATAACCTAGAACTTGAGAACGGCAGAGGACATGTCTCCTCAAACCATCATTGAGTGTGAAAACTTTACACTGGACTTTAACTTAGATTCCAATGCAAAATTTCCTTTATGCAAAAGGAGGACTTTAAAAAGTCCAGACCTTTTTTCTTTTTCACTCAGGTGGGATGCTTCTGACGTTCCTGGCTTATTACAAGGAACGTGACAGCTGTAACTGTCGTTTGTTGTGGCTCTTGAAACGCTCCAACTGCAAAATCCCTAAAACCCATAAAGGGGTTTTACTTCACAGTCCACTCCTGGTTGCAGTTGTCTGTGTTATGCATGAGGACTTTTCTTCCACCGTTTCTTCCTTAATTCTGTTTTCCATTGGTATTCCTGAGTACAGCACCCTATGAACTTTTCTGTTGCTTTTCCTGGCTTATATGATTGCGTAACCATAACACAGCCACCACATAATGTCTCTGTGGGGATAATTTTGCTTCGTGTATTTTTTTGTTTTCGAATCTTAGTAGAAAGTTTTCATTTTTGAGTTGAATTACTAAATAAGTAAACACTTTTACAATATTTTCATGCACTGAGATGTAATTTGATACAATGCTGCGAATGAATTCCATGCATTGAAAGTGCCTCTGTGCTAAAGGATTTCTGTTTGTCCTCCAGGTGGGTCTGTTTCGAAAGTCTGGGGTGAAGTCCCGAATTCATGCTCTAAGGCAGATGAATGAAAGCTCTCCAGATAATGTGAACTATGAAGATCAGTCTGCCTACGACGTGGCTGACATGGTGAAGCAGTTTTTCAGGGATCTACCTGAACCTCTGCTCACCAGCAAGCTAGGGGAGACATTCCTCCATATTTACCAGTGTAAGCATAACATTCTCTCTTGGTGGTGGGGATTTTTTTTATCTCCTTTTTTGATGTCCAACAAGAAATGTAAAATGTTGTATTTTCTGTGTGCAGATGTGCCAAAGGACCAAAGGTTACAAGCTGTCCAAGCAGCCATAATGTTGATGCCGGATGAAAACCGAGAGGTGCTGCAGACGCTCCTCTGTTTTCTGAGCGATGTCACTTCTTCTGTGGAGGAAAATCAGATGACACCCATGAACATTGCAGTGTGCCTGGCCCCTTCTCTGTTTCACCTCAATATAATGAGGAAGGACAATCTATCACCAAAGTAATTTCTCTTGGATTATTGCATTGTATCTAATTTAATGTCTGTCCTTTCAGCTCCTCTGGAAAAAAAAAGTGTATAATGAGCATAGTTTGCCCGCGTTTCATTAACTTCTGTGTAATTATCTTCACTATGACTCCATAAAGCATGGCTTGAAGTGTGCTACTTAGCTTACTCAGCCCTTAGGGGTGCATTAGATTACTCTCTCGGTGCCAGTTTACTAAGGTTATGACCCTCTTTTATGCTTGCTGTTTTAGAAGCTCAAGCTGTGTACAAACTAAGTAAATCTATTACGTTAAAATTTCTTTAAAAGGACCAAAGGGGTTTCCCGCAGGGAGAAGAAAGGGTTTATACTTCATTTATTTAGGATGTTGTACTGAATTCTGTCAGACTTGAACATTTTTTCCCCATTCTCTCTAGGGCCATGCAGAAAAAGTATGCCACAGGCAGGCCGGACCAGAAGGACCTGAATGAAAACTTAGCTGCAACACAGGGCCTTGCTCATATGATCATGGAGTGCAATCGTCTCTTTGAGGTAGAGCCAGTAATTGAAAATTGCAAAAAAAATGTCATGCCTGGATGCAAGGCTCTCTCCTGAATTCATTTGGATCTAGTCTGACCTGTAATTTGGTTTACCCATTAGATCCCTCATGAGATGGTTACTCAGTCGCGCAATTCTTACGTGGAGGCCGACTTGCATGCGCCGACAATCGATGAGCTGTGCAGACAGCTGGAAGAGGATGATGGAACGTATCAAACACATTTGGAAGGGAGACTACAAACTTTCCTTAAAGAGGCCAGAGAGAAGTCCAAATATTGGGTGTCATGCAGCAGTTCAGATAACACAGAGCTGTACTACAAAAAGGTTGGTGGTCTTTTTTCTGTTTTTGATCTTACTTTGCTGATCTTTTTGCCCCTTCTGCATTTCGTGCTTTTGTAGATTTTCACATTCCACATTTTTGGTCGTAAAACAAAGTCGTCTTCCACATGGGAGCACTAATTGCCAATTTGGCAATTAGTGATTTAAAGTGACTTTCTATAGTCTACGGCATAAACATTTTTAAAATGAAATTATTTTAGTTCTCTGTTGAATACTGTATATGCAGCTGGATGTTCCTTAGAGTTATTTCTATGTACATTTGTGTCACAAAATGGTGTAATGTACTGATTTTAGAAAATAACTTTATTTATGGGTACCAAATGAAAGTTGGGAGGGATGAAAAGGCAAAGTTTGACAACAAAATGGGAGTTTGAATCGTCAAATGGCAAATTCATCTGGCACCCAACACTTGTTTGGACTCAATTACATATCAGCAAACCAAAAATTTGTGATTGCCTTAACAAAATATTTAAAATGAATTAAATTTAACATGTTTGTGCTTTGTTGGCAGGTGGGGGATGGAAATCCTCTAAGACGTTGGCGAGTGTCTGTAGAAGTGGAAGCGCCGCCGTCCGTTGTGTTAAACCGCGTACTGCGGGAGCGCCACCTGTGGGACATGGACCTGCTCCAGTGGAAAGTGTGTGAGACGCTGGATAAACAAACAGAGGTGTTTCAGTACGTCCTCGGCCGCATGCCTCCTCATCCTAGCAGGGACTTTGTAGCTCTCAGGTGAGTAACGACTAAAAAAATAAATAAACGACACGTCATCTTTTAATTCCTGAAGCTATACAATTTCATTTTGTGTTTTCTTCTCTTTTTTTTAAATTTTTTTTGCAAAGGTCTTGGAGGACAGACTTGCCCAAGGGTGCTTGCTCATTGGTTTCTGTATCCATAGAGCATGAGGACTCCTCTGCCACAGAAGGAGTTCGCGCTATGATCCTGGAGTCAAACTACCTACTGGAACCGTGTGGCTCCGGAAAGTCAAGACTAACTCACATCTGCAGAGTTGACTTAAAGTAAATCCAAAAAGAATTTGTTCTAGAATTTTCAGACTTGTAAATCTAAATCACAAAAAATCTAAATCTAAATCACAAAATGAATGCATTTGCCGTGTGTTGTTATTTGTAGCATGCGGTATTAAGAATATGGTTTTGATTTCAGGGGAAGGACTCCAGATTGGTACAACAAAGCATTTGGTCATCTTTGCGCTGCAGAAGCTGCCCGGATCCGCAACTCCTTTCAGCCGCTGATCGCAGATGGACCAGAAACCAAAATCTGAAACTGTTACGTCTGTTAAGCTTTGAGATTTGGACTGAGCTGTTGAGTCGTTGCTAAACTGCTCACATGAATTAATTGCACAGACAATGCCCCTGAACAAAAGCACAGTTTGTTTTCGTGAAAGGGCTCTGAAAACAGTTTCAAGTCTTTCAACTTGCACATGGGCAAAGGAGGATATTTTTAGGTGCTGAGCATAATTCATTTGGGAAATTAATTAAATTGCCAATGTCCTTCACTTTATAATTTTATTTAGCTTTTGTTTTGATTTTTTTTTTCTTCAAAATATATAAATATGTATTGGTATTATTTACAATGTCCAGGACATTAAAGCTCTGAAATGCTTCTGAGAAGTATTAGTTAATCAGTACAGATTTAAGTAATATAATTATGTAAACCCAAGTGTTTGTATATTTGTGAGTGAATATTTGTAATTAAGAACAAATTGTACATTCTGTACATATGAGAACAGGTAAATAGTACATATGTTAATTTCATATATTGATTCTTACATGGTCAGACTTTTTTTAATACACACGGTACAGGATTGTAAGCTGGTTTTACTTTGGTCATGTAATGACATTTTTAAATATGTGTAATTTTATGTAACTTTGACCTCCAATAGTTGTGGAAAATAATGACTGAAGGTTTGACTTGATCATACCTGCTTTATGGTACTGGCTCATACAGTCATACAAGACACAGTCTTGTGCTTTTTGTTTGTTTGTTTGTTTGTTTGTTTTTAAATAAAACTATCTTTATTATAAGATTTTTGTGCAGATTGATTCTGAATCTTATTATTGTATCAAGACATACATCATAGATGGTACTTGACAGCAGCTCACCCTGTAGAGAAAAGTAGAAATTCTCCAAAAATATGTTGACACCAAACTGTGCTGATGGTGTTCAGTCCTCACCTTTGATTCCCAACACTTGATCAGAGAATCGAAGAGGAGGTTTGTTCATTCTGTAGACCTGTGAATGCGTTTAATGGCATGTTGAAGACAATAGAAATTCTGCTGATAGCATCTCTACAATCAGTAAGATAACTAGATATTATGAGAGACTGAAAAAAGAAAAACAAAAAAAAAAAAATACAAGCACAATAATTTTTGTAAAAGTGCAGAAATTATCTCAGCTCTGGAGTTAGAGGGACCTCTACTGGACATTTGAGGGAAACACATCCACTGGGAGGCATCAGAGACATTTAGTTTGATATTAAAATTTTATAGTGATTCAAAATTTACTGAATAATTTAGCTGTTATGACTTATACCTTTTTATATCTTACAGTATTGAAGTAAAACTATAGAGGAAAAAAACTCAATATTCAACAGAGAAGTAAACATGACTTTCAGCTTTAGCAGATTTTTTTAAATAATAAAAACTGATTACATGTAACAAACCATTATTTTTTGTCCCCTATTCTAAATATTTACAATCCATAACTTAGTAGGTGGGTTGAATGAGCTACTGATGGAATAAAGACAAAGTGATACTTACTGAGATTGTTAATCAGGACTTGATGCACCAGATTATTTTAATAGAAAACTAAGTCTAGATTCAAACATTGAAATCATTGTTTGAAGCTAAACTTAAAATCAAAAATCAGTTTAACAATAATTTGAAATTGAAATAAAAAGACTAAGAGAGGGAGATTTATCTCCTATGTATGACTGTGTGGGCAGGATATATTAGGCAGCAAGCTGATTTTTTTTTCTCAAAACAGATGGGTTTCAGTAAGAAAAGCAACAACAACAATTTGACAAGGACCAAATTGTGATGGCTAGACAATTGGGTCATGTCCAGTACTGCAACTCTTGAGGGGCATTCCAGATGTGCAGATGTCTTATGTATCAAAAAAGGTCAAAGGAAGGAACCGAGGTGAACTGCCCAAGTTGTACTGATGCATGGGGAAAGTGAAGGCTGCCCTCTGTGGTCTGATCAAAAAGACAAACTGCGTTACCTCAAACTGATAAAAAAAAAAAAAAAATAGAGTCCTCCTGTAAGTAGTTTATTCTGAGTATACACCCAACTGTTCTTATAAGTCCTTATGGAAATTTAATAAATTTTATTAGTGAACTTTGTCTCCTCCTTTTTATTCTCAAGAATAAAAGTAACCATTAAAAACATCCACAGCATCAAATACCATTTACAATTAACTTATTTAGGTGGTAATTGCTAAGTTTTTAAATACACTGGGAATGCCCTGGAAGATGTGGAATGAACGTGGTGTCATTATGCGCAGCTGCGTCAGGTATGCTTTGGCTACTGTTTTAAAACTTGAACTATCTGATTTAAATTCCCAAGAAAACAAGCCCACATATTTAAAAATGTACATTTATAGTAATATATTCCTTTTTTCCTTTGGTGTATTACTAGAAACTTCAATAAGCTTGAGGCCACCAGGACGTGCTCCATGTAGCAAACAAAAGAGGAACCGCAGCCAGGGGGCGGCAACATGGCGGTGACAGCGGCGGCTGCAGCGCATCCAAAAGATCCGCGCGCGCACACACGCACACGCACGCACGCACGCTCGCGCACGCACTCAGCTTTGCGTTCACAGCGCAGGTCAGTCAGCTTGCTTAACCTGCTGGTACCAACAACACTCTCCCTTAGCCGAACTCTCCAGAGTGGATTTCTCCCAACAGGAAGAGGCTTCTTTTGCGGCTTTGCCTCTGTTTTCCTCCTTGCTTCTCAAGTGTCTTTCTCTTTTTTTCTTCTTTTTCTCCTTCTTAACGCTCTTAACCAGTAATTAAACACAACACGAAGAGCGGGTGTGGGGGGGTGGGAGGGGAGAGCCTTTATCAGTGTTTCATTAAAACCTCAGGGTTGGCGTGGAAATGACAAGCGAGAAGCCGGTGGCAATGCCGGGCTCGCTGTCGCTCTCGGACCGTCAGCCCGCTCCAGGTCACGGGCATCGCGGCGCTGCGGTCCCCGCCGCCGCCACCGGGAAGCCAGTGATGATGTCCGGCTCAGGTTCAGCCGTCCTCCCGGCAGGCGTGATCAACCCTGCGGTTCCTATCCGGAATATCAAGATGAAATTTGCTGTTCTTACTGGACTCATCCAGGTCGGCGAGGTTTCCAACCGGGATATTGTGGAGACGGTGCTCAATCTGGTAAGTGCCCCATGCACATGATCTGCTGTATGACTGGACATTATCGCATAAAATCCACACCTGGAATTATTTCTGACAGCAATGTTCACGTATTATTGCGTATCATTTTTGACACATGGCCTGTGAAAATAAGGACTTGTTTGCAGTACAAATGGCTTGATATTTGCGAATCTTCAACGTCAATATTACAGTCACTCATTTAAACGGTAGCCTGTGGGAGGAAAACTGAATATAGCAAAGTACTTAATGAAGTTTTTCACTTTAGAAAAGTACAGGAATTGACGTGCACTTGTTTAAATCCAGTGTTCACTTAAGATTTCAATGTTGTGGTTATAATAAGGACATGCATCCGCTGCTTCTGGTTGTTACAAAAGCGTATCGAGGGATCAAGATATGATTGTCATAGTTCTCCAGATCAGGCAAGTCCATCACCGCTGTAACACTTGTGATAGGCAGAGGCTGGTATGAAATTCTTGAGGTACAATAACCTAAGGTAAAAATGTAAAATGCAAACAACTCCACCTTAATATTATAAGATTGTAATCAGTTTAGCTATACTACTGTCATCTATGCATTTTTTTTTTAAATTTTGAGACCTAAATATGGTTGTAGTTCCCAGTAGCTTATTACACAGAAATCTTTTTTTTAAGTTTCCTCTTTAACTAAGCATAAGTCTAACAAGCTCATATTGACTGGTTAGTTAGGCTATCTGCTCCAGACACTGTTAAATCAAGAGTGATAGCTTCGCTTCTCCCTTCGTTTCTACACTACAATATCTGTTTTTGTTTTAAGATCTAAAACCATTTACAAGAAGAGGGAGAACAAGACAAATTCTGTTATTCTTGGGAGTAAACAAAGTTTATAAAGCCAGGTAGTCGTAGATGTGCGTCTCAGTAAATTTGCCTATTGTTGAAAAGGTAATTTATCTTAGTAATTCAATTTAAAAAGTGAAACTCATAGTCAACCAAAGTAAGGTATTTTCAGCATTTATTTATGTTAAAACTGATTCTTGCTACTTACAACTAATGCAAACCCCAAAACTCAGTTTTTTAGAAAAGGTTCATATTACATGGATTTGGGATTTTTAACTGGCTAATATCAGCCTGCTTGACAGTTTGTCCATGTGCAGTACAGTATGTACAGTACTTGGTTGCGGCTTCTTCTACTTGGACGTAATTTGAGCAATATTTGGCGTGGCATGGAAATGATCAGCCGGACGTCTTCTTTCAGCCAGCTGACTGGCAGTGGAAAGCAAACAGTTTTACTCTGTGGAACACATAGAAAAACCTCCAATCAATCTAGAACTTTCTCTGGAATTTTATTATAATCACTTAAAACAGGAAGGAGTGTGCTGAAAAATTTGAGTGGTTTTGGAACTGTAACTTTTTAAATCATCAATTTGTCACCTGTAACTCAAGCCCCTCTCCTCAGAGTACAATTGTTAATTCAATTTCTTATAACACAGCTTTTCGACACCAAATTGGATTATGATGGATTAAAATCTGAAACTTTTATACTGAAGTCATTTTATTGTTTATTTAAAATGAAATAAAACCAGTGTCCAGCTCGTGCTTTGACCATCTGCAGCAGCTCTACAGTCTGTTTGCGATAGTTGGCCTCTCCTTGTTAGCACACTAGAGATTAATTACAACCTGTTCTAGCTCAACAGAGACCCACTTTGTGGAGCAGAACAAATTGTAGCCCTTGGCATGTTCAGACATGAGAGCTATACTGCAGGAGCTGGAGTCACCAACACCTTGGCCCTTCTCACTTTGCTGTGCTGTTTTCAAAGAAAATCACACTGTTGTATGATAATTCTGATTTTCTTTTTACTCCAACGTGATGGCCGTGACATGATTGCACATTCATTTTTCATAATTTTCTGCTTGATGAATTTACTCTGTGATTGACTTTGTGTTCATGTTTTTTTTTTTTTTTTTAAAAGTCATTTGTCCTCACTCTTCAATACAACACTAGAATTTAGCACTGGAGCGATCTATTCAAACTTTTTTCTTTTAAATTTTTTTATCAAACCAGCTTGAAACTTTTAAATGACAGATTTAATTAAGAGAGTATTGAAGCTCAGTTGTCTGTCATTTGTAGATACCAGTGCAATTAGATTATGTCTGGTAAGAAAAGACGTCAGTCCAAGCAATGAAAGATTTAGTGCAATGATCATCACACCAGATTATAGTTGTTATTCTATCTACCTTTTTATCTAAATTACATTAGAATTTCTGCATCACACATTTATCTTCAAAAAAGCTGGAATGCAAAGACAATTTTGTTGAATTCTTTGAGAATATGTTGTTATTTTTTTTGGATACAAGTTGATATCAAAGTTCGAATTTTTCTGAAGATTTCGAGATTTATGTTATGATTTTCATCAGGGATCCTGAATCAAAATGTTCAAAGTCAATTTCATTCATATATTGGCAAGATTGGGCTTTTAATAGTGTGTAGCCTTTACTCATCATTTCCTGTGATCGTCTTACATAATATAGAGTTTACTTTAATATTATGCCAAACCATTTAGCTTTTTAATATCAACCAAAAACACAACTACGGTATTCAATATTTTATTGCCATCTTTGAGTTATCACACTGCATCTGTAGGCTATTTTGCTTCACTACCAGTGTCAATGTAAAACATAAGAAAGTCCCAAAAAAGCAAATGTCCATGTCAAAACCAAAGTCCTTAAGATTTCCCATTAGTTCGTATCTTGAGGATTTTCTCATGCACAAACAACCACAAGGCAGCAAAAATTATGTTGAAATTTGTCAGTGGAATTCTTTACATTCATATCAAGTAAAGCATTTAGTCTATATAAATGTCTTTGAAAAGATGTGTGCATACCACAAACAGGATCATTTGATGTTTTATTTAACAAATAAACCGTCTCATTAAAAGACACAGAAGTCGCAAATATTAATCATAGAAAGAGTTGTTTTTTGACTTATTGTCGCATTTTATTTATAATACAGCTTCTTGAAAAATACATTTTTTAATTGTAAGTGTTGGTATAATTTTTGTTCCATATTTATCGATGGAGACAAACGTTAAGTCTTTCAGTGTAGCAGTGCTGTTCTGTCTGCAGCTTTTATGTATATTTTGATGTTTTGATGCAATATTTGTGTTTATGGTTTAAGATCATAGTAAATAACTTCCAAAATGGCTGTAACTGTTTGTGGAGTTTAAATATCTTTCTCTGATTATATTCCACTTGGTTACATGTTATCAACTATATTGGCTGTGTTCCAGCTGAGATCGGTCGAGTTTATGCATATTAGACAAATAGCATGGCGATACCATGAAAGGCTTGTTTCTGTATGTGTTTGAGTGCCTATAAGCTATGATTTGCACTCTGCTCCTCCTAAGTCAGTTACACCCTCTGATCAATATTGGATCAATATGTTCTTTTACAGTTTTATAAATACAAGTTTTTCTTCTGAATTACCCTTTCTAATGGGCACTGTTTTGGATTATGCCACAGGTCATATTTGTGATCTCCACTGTCTTGCGTTTCTCCGTTTGGCCATGTTTTGGCATTTCCGGTAGGGCTAAGGGGACACAGTTTGCTGTGACATGAACCACGGCGCTGAGCTTGGCATGTTGTTACAACTATGAGACACATTATATCAAGCAGTTAAATAGATGTATCATTAATTGAAAACCCGAGCCTCATGTCTTGTTGATATGCTGTAGCTCTTTGCATTCGTCCCCCCGTGTAGAGCAGGTTAATAAAAGATTATGATGTACCTACATGGAACAATTGAGTGTCGTTCCGATGTTGTCATTGTACCACCTGGTGTAGTTTGTTCATGCTATATTCCCTAAATAATGAGTTAGATTCTACATTAGTTAGAAATAGCAATGTATACATCAATACATTTTTTACTCGTTGAGCCTTTTTATTCGTTCCCATTCAGAAGACTTACATTGGAAGGGGGGAGGTGTACGATATGCAAACACTGCGCTTCCTCAGTTGAGTTTATTCAGTTTGAAGCCATTCGGTTTCCCCCAATCACATTTCCCTTTCCTCTGATCTACTTCACGATAATCTTCTTAGGATTTGAGAGAAAATTGAAATTCTGACGCTGTGCAAATTTGTTTGTTTTAAAAGTAATTTTATTCAGCTGTCAATTGACTCAGCGACATGACGATAATGCATTTCCTTGTCCTCAGTCAAGGACAAGGTAAGGGATTGCACTTTTTTTATGTTTTGCCCTGTCTGCAAATATTCTGTGTCTCTCTGAAATCCAAGATCAAGTGCATTTCAGTAGTAGTTTTATCTAAATGTTCTTTAATTCAGATCAAATGAAAAACGGCCAAACGCATTTTGATCTCACTGCTCATATGCTATGCAATTTATTAGGTTGTTGTCAGTAGTTTAATCAAGTTTACCTTGAGTTTCAAAGCTCAGATATATGGCTTATATTGAAGTGTGGATAAATTGTCTGCCAACCTGATTACATCAGCAAAAATATAGCTTTTGGGTACAGAATCTTTTGATTTAAGGATAACCATCAGTGCCTTTAGGAAATGCCGAAGAGTGAGGTCAGACGACTTTGCGAAAGCTGTAAGTCTGTTATCTTTGTTTTTCCCTTTGGTCTCGCTCCTCTCTTGCTATTCTCATTCGTTCTGCTCACTCATGTGTTCCTACCCCAGAGAGATGCCAATAGTATATTATTTGGCTGCTGCCTAAATTAGTGTCATGGCTCATCCCAGGAAGCATCTCCCAGCTCAGTGGGGGAATGTTGCTAAGAGAACAACTAATTCCTGGTTGTGGGAACTTTATGGGTTAAGACTTTTTCTTTTTTTAGTTTCTTGATAGAAATGTGCTGAAGCTCAGAATGATGAAATATGTGAAAAGTCTTGCTGAAACAGATAACAATAATATAGACTGACTTAAAGATAACAGTGAGAATTAAATTTTTTTATTTTTCTGATTGATGTTTTGCATTTAAACCATTAATTCATAATGATTTTAGAATCTTCCCTTTTATATGCATTTTTAATATTTGTTAGAAATATTTCCAAAAGCCCCTCTTCTGTTTTCTATCAAAGGATAGACGGAGCATATGGGAGTCTTTTCAACAGAAATTTGTGCAAAAGTATGCTTGATTTATCAAAGCTCTTTTTGAGACATTAAAACAAATTTTTAAAGAAAAAAATCAGTAAGGCAAATGCAGTGACAAGTATTCTTAAACTGGCATTATACCGTTTACCTGTAATGTATTCTGGCATATTAAAAGTGTAGGGAATTGTGATATGCAATGACGATGAGTAACAATTATGATATGACTTGCAATAGACAAACAACTTCTTAGCTAAACATGGTTAATCTTTCTGCTTTGTTTTTTTTAAGCCCAGAGGATAGGTAATCTAAGTTTGTTCCAAATGAAAATGAAATTCTTCATTTTTATGTCAACAACATCGTTTTTGACAATGATGCACTGAAGTTTTAAATAGGTTCCTATAAAATCAGGTTTTATTAGTTTTCTTTTTCTCCCTATTTAACTTTTCCCCAAATTCCATTATTTCAGCTTTTATTTTTCTGAATTCCACTTCTACCATTCTAACTACAGTGGCTCCCAGCATATGTGCTTCAGTATTGATAATTGCACCTGTTTGCAGATTTTTCTGTGGAACATAGGTCCAAATTATTTGTGAAAAAATGCACCTTTTAGGAAGTTGAAATATCTAGGTGCTATGTGCTGACATTAGCAAAGCCATCCCAGGAGCGGTATTTATTTTCCTTGGCTCCAATTGGCTGTACAGCCAGGAGTGGAAATGTGGAAAACTGCTGCAATTTCTGTGTGTAAACTATGAAAATAGGCATTTATAGTGATTTTTTTGAGACGGTCTCTAGTATTCGTGGACTTCAGCAATTTCTGGGCAACCGTGGTTTTTGTGAATACACTTAATCTAATAAATCTAAATTAAACTTAATCTAATATCAAATTCACTAACTAGTGCAATTCATCACATAGAAATGCCTTTGTATCATTTTGATTTAGATTCTAGCTGACCAGATGCAAAAAAGCAAAGGAATTACAACTTTGAATATTTCACGGAACAGTTTTAAAAAGGTATTTTTAATCATCTATAATTAATGTCTGATAATTATCTGTTTCACATTGATAAGTAAAATGATTTTTAAATGGATGTAATTAGAAGTGGTCAGAAAAATGTTGTGTTTGAACTTCAAATTCTTTTTTTTGTTTGTTAAATAAAAAAATTGAAGATCCAACAGTGTGTTAAATTAAAGCTGATTGTGAGTAGGGGAGGAGAAACACTAAACCTGTCAACAAAAATATGCAAGATTATTTAGAAAATTGTTAATAATAATGTGGTTGTCTGGTATAATTTGGCTGTGTAAATAGAATTTGGCTAAACATGAGGCTACATACCATGTGTTGTCCTCCCCGTAGGCGTGAGGTCCACCATGCTCATTTCTATGTAGATGAGCTACATCTTAGATCATGCAAACCTAATTCATATTGCTATGCAGCAGATAGACAGCACTGCAGCAGGGCGTTTCCATCACTGTGGAGACTGAACGCAAGCAAAGACAGTCTGACAACATCACGCTGCTGGTGTAGATAACATCTCTGGCTGTCACGATAATGGTATGTTTATAGAAATATAAACAGTTATTTTATTATTTGTGTTTAGTAAATGTGTGAATTTTGTAATTGACTGAAAAAAGGTAAATCAATCAATCAATCAAATTTTATTTGTATAGTACATTTCAGCAGCAAGGCATTTCAAAGTGCTTTACATGATTAAAAAAAACAAAAAACCAGCATTTGACATTGAATAAAAGGTAAGAAAGAGAAAGAGATTTTGAAAAAAAAGATGTAAAAGGAAAAATGTAAAATATGGGAAAACCATAATATTTATACTGAAGCCAAACAAATATATTTAATGTTGGGGGGATTGCTTTTGTCAAATGAAAATATAGGTATGGAAGTAAATTTCCTTTATGCAGTTTTTAGGATAACAGTGTTCGGTTCTCAGTTACTCCACTTTTTTGGGGAGTCACTGATGAGAAAATACGAATCAGAAATGTTTACAGAGTCGTCTGTTTGAAATGGTTGATGCATTAATTTTGAGCTCTTTCTAATTTATCCATTGTATCATTAAAATGGCAGGTTTTCATGTACATTTTCCTTTTTATTGCTCAAGGTTGGTGCAGTTTGTCAGTGAAAAGCCAGCAAAAAGGATTATACTTATTTATTGTACTTTAATTTGTTGAATGTAAAATACTTAACTTATGCTTTTGTGCTGCGATTTTGCCTGCATGTATCCTCTCCAGTCTAGAAGGCCCAGCAAGTCATTACATTTCTGAAAAGCTAATAGAGCACACAAGAGAACAATTCAGCAAACTGTGTATCTACACAAAGACTGGAATTTAATCACAACAGTTTTAAATGGAACGCATTCTGGGGGTTCAAAATTAATGTTTAAGGTTGCAAACTTTGTTCTTTATGGAACATTGGATGCATTATGTTAAACATAGACACGGAACAGCAAAGGAGCAGCAATAGGCTTTAGGATTTATCTACAAAATGGAAAATGTTGTTTTGTTTATTGTGTGCAAAAATGTGATCACACTGCTCTGCTACATGGCATCACTTTCATAGTGGATTCTCAGCAAAAAAGGCAGAACATTTGTTCTTCCTGTGTCAGAACACATGCAAAAGAAAAAACCAACTCAACTGGTGCACCGTGAGCCATGAGGTCCATATTAAAGGAAGTGACAGATTTATCCTCCTCTCTGGCACATGAGCCACTAGGCAGTTAATGATGTGTGCTGTGAATACAGATTTCTGTATTATTCCTGACAAAGCAGGCATTGTTGATAGCATGATTCTGCTTTGAATATGTTTTCATTTACACTTTGGTCCCTGTAGTTTTTATGTGCTATTTCTTCTTTGCCTGCCTGTGCTTTATATCAGTGGATGTTAAAGGACATCCGAGTTCATCCTGTTTCGGTCGCCTATTGAAATCAAGTCAGGGCTTTAGTGTTCATAATTAAGCATAAATTCTCAAATTTATTCGCTGCAGCATAGCTGGGATGTTTCTGTTCTTGCCAATATTGAAGGCTATGTTCTCTTTAAGAGTGTGATCATGCACATACTTAATGTAGCTGAAACAGGAGGGAGATAATGAAGGGTTTAGTAAGAGTTGGGGATTTGGATTACAATTAATACTGAGATGCTTGATAAATGAAGACACCGTTTATACGTCCCATCTCCCTTGACACCTTCCACCAGGACACTTATTTTTGTCACTTAACATCTGCTCAATTTTCCATTATTGGAGTTTAATACGGAAAATCCATCTTTTTGCTTATCAGATATATTCTCAACTGCAGAGTAAATGACTTACCTTTATCTCATCTAAAAAATCTTATCAACCAAGGTAAACACTCATTTTTTAATTTCAAATATACACTGTGTTCTGTCTACGCGATGAGCTCATCTTGAAAAAAAAAACCAAATGGTTAGATATATTTGCCAGATGGTTTCTTACACAGAGCCATCTGTGTAGTCTGTGTAGAAAACCAAAGGAAAAAGGACATGTAAGGCATGTGGATAAAAAATATATTCCCATCTTCCTTAACTGGCAGTCTTCAAAATGACGTGAACAAATAAGAGCCTGTTCAAAATACAAATCATGCAAAGACTACACTTGAAGAGGGAAACATTATTTTTCCAGAAAATGTTTGTTTGTTGTCTCCAAGTTAAGTAATATACTAACTTTCATCAGATTAGGATACCACAAACTCATCTGTGGCACAAACTGGTATCCATATTTAGCCGAATGCCTTTCCTGTTGACTGGCAGTGTGAATTATCAAGAATTCTGCCCCTGAATCTGAATCTTTACCATAAACTAAGGCCACTTGTTTTCTTTACTGTTTGTTGAATTGCTTACTGTTTAATCATTTAGCATTAACTAGACAATAAAAATACAATTATAATGCTATTGATTGTTTTTTCTAATTATTTTGGGAAGGCATACCAAAAGAACAAAACAAAATTAGCAGCATTTTAGTTTTATGAAATCAATGCTACTAAATTTTGCAAGCATATTTCCAAGTTGCTATATTCCTGCCGCTGGAATTTTATTATACTTTATCAATAAATCTATGGATACCTGTGATTTCCATAGGTCTCACTATGTTCGGTGTAGTTTCAGACTCCCAAAGAGTCTATGCTGTACCATTACACCGTAGAAACAGAAGGCAGAAAATCAAATGTGTGAACAGGAAATAACGAGAGCAACCTGGTTGGTTTTACAGTCTTGAATAAAACCAAAGCATAAAGAGAGGATTGTAGGAAATATTTATATATATATTTTTTGTTTACAACTTCACCTTCCTTTCTCTTTGAGGTTCCTAGCAGAAGCCTTCAATGGTCTGCAATGGAACCAGAACTCTGCTCCTAAAATCCAGATGAGTGCGCAGAAACATTAACACTCACCATCTATTCCAAACTCACTCCATTGGTTTTCTGTTGCTGCTTGGGCCGAGTAGATCTCCTTGTCATCTGACGGCGCATTTACAGAAATGTTTCGACTCCCCTGTTGACACATTTCTACCCAACAAACTTGTACATCTTCCCTTTACTTGAGTCGGTCGCCTCCTTCCCACCAGCACAAAACTCACCAGTATGGGCAATTGAGCACACCGTGCTGCTGGCGTTTGGCTGTGGAAGGCTCTCTCTAACACTTTGAGGAGCAAAGTGGCCTGCAGGCAGTTTTAAACATTGTTAAATGGAACATTTGTTGGTTTCTTTAACATTATGTGCTGAAATGTTTCTTTTTTGTAAAGTTATGAAGCCAACTGTAGATAAAAATGACCATTATTATCAGAGATTTTGATTTCAATCAAATATTAACCAATATGAGGGAGTCTAGGTCTACAGAGAAGGGAAAAACTGTGATTCCTGATAATGTAATCTGGGTATGGTATATGTAGCCTTGATGTACGCTGCAGAGCTCATCTCCTATGTTGCTTTGAGGATTCAGTCCTGGCCGTGTGTTGTGCCTACAAGCGTACTGAAGCCGATTTTCAGGCAATGTTTAGATGTGTGTCCCTGGTTAATGCTATTACTTGTGAGAGCAGGACTGCTTTGAAAGAAACATCTGGATGGAGAGCCTCACTGTTTCCTTGGAGTCTGAGGCAGAGACAGATTACTGCTGTACCATTTGGTTGATAATGATTCAGCATGGAATTAGATGCTCTATATGGAACAGCTTGGCTAGTGTGATAGTCTTATTGCTGTTGCTAAAATGAATACAGAGTTTTAGGAGTGGCTGTGAAGATTTCTAAGTCCATGTATCACAAGTTTGATAAAATAAGCTCTGGTAAATGTTTCAACACTTTATCACATTCCCTGCTGCTGGGCAGAAAATTCACACTGCATCAAACTCGTACTTAATGCTTATGCATAAGTTTTGAAAGTCAACAAAGCTGTTAAAATTTCAGATTTTTGAAACGTAAACCATTTTATTAAAACCTTTTTTTCATATTGAGTGCAACTGAACTAAAAACAAATTTTAGCTAAAATTGTGTGATTTGGCCGATTCTACCCGCTTCTTACAAATATTCTTCAAGTCATATTGTGAGGATATCTCCTGTTCAAAGCCTTCCACAGGTACCAAAAGGTTTTCTGTTGGATTTTTGTTCTATATCTGACTTAGCTGATCCATAACCATAGTTTTCTACTTGCAAAGCAAGTTCTTTGTACTTTGTTCTTGAGAGAAAATAACCCTCATCATCTCTTTCAGTCGCCTGAAAGGTTTGAGTCACAACTGATATTTTGAAGTCTTCAAGTCCTACTTCCAGAGAGATGTTATGAAAATAGACCAACACTGGGGTTAAGAGTTTTTACCAGTCTCTTTTGTTTTCTGTGTGAAGTTCAGTACTTGTTCTCCATCCATGGTCTAGAGTTGGTGACCCCTGGTTTAGAGGAAACTCCTACAACTATACTTATCTTTTGCTGTTTATTGATTAGGTTTGATGAGCCACATAATGATCTTGCTGTTTTTTTCACTCTTACCCTGACTGACACCTTTGTGCAATGTGATATCTTGGATTTTTTTTCTCAGCAATGAGAAAATCCAAAAGAGTAACTGTCAAAAAAATCCATAGTAAGTATTCTGGTTGATCTAACCTTTGCCCTTGGTACATTTGTTCATAGCGTTTTTATTAGCAGGTTCTGGAATGTAACTTATATATCAGGTGTGACCCTAAAGGAGTTTCACTTTAACTTTCTATATGTTCTATCAATGTTTTTGGTAAACCAAATTGAGTCAGAGTGTAAGAGCCCATGTAAGTACTTTGAGCTGCTCTCTTTCTCTTATATTTACCCACCAATGCCAGATAATTTCTGGACGTGCTCAATTATTTGTATCATGCTCTATCATTCTTTTAAACTTGCTGAATATTGGAAGGTATCTTTGTAAAATGCCTTACCAGGATGAAACGGTGGCTTTGTGGCACTGTCTGGTCAGGGATCAGCTATAATTATTGCCGCTGTGATCTATATATGTATCCGAAATAGCCTTTGTTCCACTAAGGGATATTCCAAACTTTGAACTCTGCAGACAAAAGCTGAATTGGATATCATTATTCATACTTTTACTTAATCCATTCTTGATTGTTTTAAGAGTCCTTTCATGTGTCTAATGGATCTTGGCGATCTCCAGACAGTACAGAATGCAGCTGTCTCTTTCTTGTGGAGTTTAACTACAAGAAAGAGACAGCACATTCTCTTTCTTAGTCTCTTTGGATTGGCTGCTTTTGTCCTCACTTTTAGAACCCTGTGCGGACAAGCTCCAGCTTATTTCTCCACATCACAGTTTGCAATCTGGACAATGGATGTTAATGGTTTCAGGAACAAGATAAAAGTTGGGCTAAAAGTTGTACTATTTAGATATAAAGTTTACATATTTACTACTACAGGTGCAATTCATTTACAGTTAATCTGATTTTCTGTCACTAATGGCAGGTGTGTACGGTACTCAAGGAGAAAGGCGGTTGAACAAACTATTAGCTAAAGGGTCAAGGTATATGTTAAGGTTATGTCCCTTTCCTCCCTTTTTTTTCAGGTACATTGTATATAATATTATGTCAAATCAAAGGTGGAAAAAGGTTTGTTCTACTCTCATTTTTGACATCACAATAACCTAGCACTAAACATAAGATTTTGTGCCTGCACTTGACTTTCTATAATCTCTTAATATATCTTTCCTTGGTAAGAAGTCTTGTGTACATATTGGAAAAACTTAAAAACTAAAATACTGTCTGTTAAAAGCTACAATTATTGACAGCATCCTGCACTGACCGTCAATTTGCAAGTCTTTACATGACACATTTATGAAATTGTCCATATTCCCACAGTGACCTAGATGGAATATTTATACTGAAGAAGTTAATTACATTTCAACATGTAGATTACAGCACTTACTGTGCTGCCATTTCCATTCAAATTGCTATTTCAAGTAGAGCAGACCACATGACTTGTGCAGCTATGCCTTTTCAGAAGAGGATTAAAATCCAAAGTGAGGAGAATTGCTCTGTATCCCAAGTGTATGATTTTGGAAGTAGTATATTTTTGGCATCACAGTCATTTTTTAGCTCACAATTCTGTATAGCACAGTAAAAAAAACCCTGAACTTCTGGGTTCGTGTACAGAATACAGTGTAAAATGTGTTTTGCTGGTGTCTCAGTGGTATAGGGAGCTAGTGAGTTTGTCATTGAGCACGGCTGCTGATTTTCAGTCTCAGCAGGGCTAAAATTGCTTGCAGTAGATGTCCTCCAGTGTAACTGTGTCAGTATGTTTAAACTGGATGACTGAGTTGATTGGAAACTAACAACCCTGTTTTGCAGAGATGGAATTGCAATTGGCAGATAAATTGAGCATTATTGTTTATACATCACTTTCTACACATGCACAGTGCTGTTGAATATGGAGTGTAATTGACTATGAACATCCATCACATTTTAACAGATTGTACAGGTGTGACAGGTAATGCCTTTTCCCAGTAATTCAAAAATGAGCTAGATGTAATTACACGTGGAATTATATTTGTCAAGCATTTGTTTTTGTTCATTTTGATGTTTATGGCTCACAACTAATGGAAAATCAAATCCCCCTTCCAACTTCAAAAAGGATTTTAAATACAGGAATCCTGTCATGCTGGGAGTCTGCCCATGTGCCTTTATGGTATACAGTATGTAATCAATTCTCCGATGGGAACTCTTCTTTTTGCATGAATTCTTGCGTCAGTACAGCATGGCATGGCAGTGACTAGCCTGTGGCTCAGCAAGGCTGTCAAGTAAGTCACTTTCCTCTTAAGAATACCTCACACATTCTTTATAGGGCTTTGGTTATGGATAGTTTTTTGGTCAATCAAGCACATTGATACCAAGTTGCCAGAAAGAGAGAGGGAATTTACAACCACAACTGAAAATGTATTTAATGACCAACAGCACCAATTCAAGAGGATATGCATAAGCATTAAAGTACAAACAATAAGATTCATCCAAAAAGTTGCACAATGCAATGACTTAAACCTCTGGAAATGAAGAAAAATGAAAGCTGGGAGACGGCCAATGGTCTGCATACAGACCATTGAGTTGGCCAACAACTCACAGTGGAGGTGTCCAACACCCAGCCGTCTTTCTCATGTTCCCACCCTGTTTTCTAAGCATTGCTGATCCTGAAAACAAAACCAGCTGACCCAGCCGAGATTCTCAATGTGCTGTAATGGCAAGAAGACAGTTGTCAAATTAGGTGTTACACTGTGGTGGTCCCAATGTGTTCTTATTCCATAATCCTCCCATTTAGTGTCTGCACACAGCCCATGATGCTTCTGTCAGTGCTCAATACTGTAGTAGTAGATTACAGTTTTGCTCTGTGTGCCTTTGACTTGCTAGTTGCCAAGATTTCTGGGAGCCAAAACTGTCTCCTTAATTTCTGCTAATGCACTCCAGGCATAAAAACTAGACTATTCCATATAAATCATTGACAACATTTGGTTTTGAAAAATGTTCAATGACTTAGTTATTGTAGATTAATCACTCCAGCTCCAATGGGCAGGTGGAATCCTGAGCATTTTCATTTAATCTCAGGACTGCACCTATATTTGGCCCTGTTTGCTTGTGCAGCTTTTTCAACCACATCTTCCTTCTACCTAACTTTAAATTGATATGTTTGGAAAGAGCACTTTCAATGGCTTTATTCTGAAGGTGATTGCCTGAGTATTGTCAAGTTAATGTTGGCCTTCCTCCTGACAGGATGGAGTATAACATGGCCAATAACACACACTTGGTAATAAAAAGATTTTATTTTCTTATGTTGAATTCTAGTTTCTTGTAGGATATATGCATAAAAATAAACAGTAATAAACACTTGAAATACATCACTGTGTATTCCAGACAGGATTTATGGGTTTCTCTTTTTTTCCATAGCATTTTTGCAACATGTGTGTTGTGTGTTTTTCTTGTTAAGATTTATGTGGCCAGCAGTGGCTGATGCAAGCCTCTTTAAACTTTGGAGAAATCAGTGTTAAGCCACGTGAGACATAGGCCTCATTTCACGTGGGTGAATGTGACTAGTCTGAAATATTTTATAAATGGGTTCAAATTTCTAGACAGGAAGAAATACTTTATTCAAGTCTGAAATCTGTGCAAATATTTTCATAATGTATTATGTTTGATCAAAAAACAAATCAGTTTTCTGTAACTTCAAATACGCAGCGTCTGTTTTACATTACCTGCTGACTGTTTGACTATCTGTCTCTGACACAAACATATTTTTTACCCTTTCAGATAAAGAGAGTGTGCACACTGTTTTAAATAATTACTGGCACAGTGTGGTGGTTTTCTTTTTTATAGTAAAAGTTGCGAGACAGGCAGGTGGTGCAGGATGATGTAGAGAAAAAAGTTGCCTTCGTTGCTGTTTATTCACAAAATGTCTTTGTCAAGAAAGCAGCATTTTGGCTCACTGAATTTGAAACACTAATCACAGCAGTTGAACATAAAATTAGACTCCAAATAACAAAACTCAATTAAATGAAATGGTTCACAATAAAACAAATTAAAATAAACAGTATATTATGAAAAACGGGTGCAAAAAAATATTCAGCTTGTGTGCTTCTAACTTAATTGATAAAATCTATTCTTAGGACTGAACCATTCATCAGATTAAAAGAAAATTGCATTTAAAGTTTATATGCCATTTTATTAGCAGGGCTGTAGGGAGTAAAAAGAGCAGGAGTACAGAAGATGAAGATTGTAAAAGATAAGAACAAGACAGATGGGCAAGAGGAGAGGAACAGATGAGACATGCAGTTAGCACTTTATAACTGCTCTAAGCAACACGTGCATAAAACGCAGAGATGTAGCCTGGTCGACTAAACTTAAATCAAGTCATACCAACATCGTTATTCCATCTGTGGAAAAGCTATAATCTAACAAAACTCAGAATGTTATACCTGCTGGCACCAAAAGTTTTGTTGATGGAAACTTAAGCTGTTTTAGTTTTGATTTCAAATTAAGTCAGTTGAAGTATAAAACTGATACAACTACTTGTATATATATATTACTCTTAAATATTGCAAAAGAGATGAAAAATAGCTTTGAGCTAAATGTTCTCTTAGTTGGTTGTTGGGCTTCCTGGTATTTTAGGATCCTGTGGCTTAAATGCTGCGGTGCTCAACTTGTATATTTCTAATTTAAGATGCAGCCTTTTGTTGGCATAGCTAAGAGTTGCAGGTGTAATGGAATATTAATAGATTTAATTTTCTCTAGGCTTTTTATGCAACTTATCTTATGCTTACTGCTAGCTTGTAACCTACAGGGTGATTTTTCATGCACTTATTTACCTGCTTTGTCTGAGCTACCTGTAAGAAAAGAGTTGTATCCGTGCTGCTATAAGTCCCTTGTAGCTGTTTTGCTTTTCATTTAGTTTTTTTATAAGTAAAACATCATGCATTTTCACAGATAATGGTCACAAAGTTTTTCACAAGAAGCATAAACCCAGTAACCTGAAATGTAATGTACAGAAAATAAACACAATTCAATCACAAATTCATGTCATAGAAGCTCAGGTTTCTCTAAAAGCTTCTTGGATTAATATTGTCCTTAGCTGCTCTCTGTAGTTAGAGTCTAAATCCCTTCGGAAGATGGGTAATGCATTCCACGGTATGGGTGCAATGGCTTGGGGGAATCAGTCTCCTCTGGTTTGGAAACGGTTGTGGGGGACCTCTAAAAGGTTTTGATTTGATGACCTCAGGCCACAGAAAGAGGTATTTGAAATACAAAATATATGAAGAAGCCTATCCATATGGTGCTTTAAAAGTTGTGACTAAAATATTAAAATGATCTGACCTGATGGCCACCCAGTTTAGTGACTTCAAAACCTGGATTTTATGATTTTCTGTGTTTGAACGATTGTGAGGACTTGCACTGAGTATTGGAAAGCCTGAACATGAGCCAGTCCAGTCTTGTTAAACCAATAAGCTGACCATTACAATTGTCCAGAGACAAAAATATGAATTATCATTGCATTTGTTCCTACTACTAGGACTCTTATGATGCATCCAACAGAAATAGAAATTTACAAAATATTATGGACCTAATGGATCCGAAAAGATTTTATTTTAGCATTTTCTGTTTTGTTTTACATGCAGTAGAGGTTTGACACATTTAAAAACTTTTAGCGAATTTGTAATTAGTGTAGAATAATGTGATGCAGATTAGTCCATTTATGGTAAGACATTATGCTTGTCTTACCATAATGTGGCACTAATGCATCTTTTTGTGTTCAGTTTAAAAAAAACATCTATTAAGGTTAATCAATCTACCTGTTTTCCATGTTGAAGTAGAAATGATTAAATTCAGTTCAGACTTATTGAGAACCTGCAGAAAAACCTTTTAGTTTAATACCAATGAGAAGCTATTGCACAGATACAAACGTTAGCTAATTTTGGTGATATTTCATGAAACCTATGTTGACCTATCAAACCCAGAAGAAATAAAGTTTAATGTTGGCCATGCATGGTAGGAATGATTTACACGGCAGTTTTGTAGAAATGTATATCTTATCACTGCTAAAATGGAGATTCTAGACGATTTCTCTTATGCGTTGTACCTTGTCTTTAAAATATATTTCTACAAAAAGTTTGTTGTTGGGACAGATTGTTGAAAAGTCTCTTAAGAGACTCTCAACACATTTTGTCAAGACTTAATGTTTTTGTCCTCTAAAGGATAAATCAAGTTCATCCAACTATCCTCATTACTGACCTGGCCATTGAACAGGGAGTAAATACTTGTTAAACATGCTGATGTCTGTTATTTTGGCAATCTTTGCACACTTAACGGCGACTTGGTAATGATCTGGATTACCCACTGTATTGCTCACACTATTTGGCTTTGGCACGTTCTAAAAACCTGTCTGCCAAAAACGGCTCAATGGTTGCAAATTGTGTTTCTGCCAGAAAAAGTTGGCTGATTTATTCAAAGCATCCACCGTCTAAACAAGGAATTCCTCCACCACTGTGAGGGTGACTCCAAAATAGCCTTTATATTGAGCTGTTCTTTGATTTCAGCTGCATGGAAGAAGGACTCTGAAGGGTTATTCCCATTATTTTTAAAGCTCCATAATTGGTCTAAACTGAGGGGTCTTTTCTTCTTTGCCAGAGGCAATTTTCCAAGTGTAGTAATGGCCAAATTTCTAAAATGATTAATATTGATTTGTGAAGGATGAATTTAGTCACTGTATTTGTGTAACATAGTAATTATTTTTGATGAATTTGTTTCTGGTGAACATAAACACATCTCAGCATCTCATCAGCATAATCTGCCTGGCTTGTTCTGTCAGTTTGTCTGACAGCTGCCATATTGGTCACAACAAAAACAGTGTTCATGTTTTTCCCTCCAACAGACGGGCCAACTTGACATGTTCTGTAGTTACTTTGAGATGGATTGTGAAAACAATTAGAATGGAGATGATCTTGAGGTTGCCAGATAAAAAGACATGCATTTACAAAAAAAAGAGGAGAAAATATGTAAATCGGCAAGTGTGTAATGTTTTGTTTTTTTATGGATGGTTTTACATGCTAAAAGTTTTCAACAATTTCTTGTTTCTTCATTCATAGCCAGCAAATTATCATAATTAATATAGTTTCTTACAGTTCTACAGAATTCTTGAAGCTTCTGTATTTTAAACAAACAGATTCATGGAACTTTGAAGACTATTAAAGACATTTCCTGCAAAAATCCAACAGCTGACATGAACTTCTTTAGGAAAACTTTCTTATAGTTTCTTGAAATAGTTCATAGGTAAAACAAGAATTAAAGATATTAGTATTCTTCTTACTAAATATATTTCTATTAATATGCAATTCAGTTGAGACGTCTGTCAAACAAAAGTACAAGAAATCAGCAAATTCAAAGACATTACAACAAATGTCCATGGATGAAAGACAATGGGATATTGAACACATGCAGCTATATTGATTTCTTAATGCTGTCAGATTTCACCTATTTTTGCAGCCCTTTTTCTTAAACCAGTTTGATTATTGTTTGATTTGGGTCCAACTAATAGTGTGTAGAGACGTTTTTTCTATACCAAAGTGTCACACAGAATATGTGGAGAAGCATAGAGCTTTCAGAGCACCTTGATATGTTTATTGTCATAAAATATAAAGACATTAGCTATAGAAATTACTAAACTTCTGAATGTTTCAGTAGGCACCATTGAAGTCATATTCCTGAAGTGGAAGAAAGATTACATCACAAATCAGCAGTGACTAGGGTCTCCTATCGTTTAGCTAGAGAGTTGTGAAAAAGGAAAAACAACAAAGGATGTCTTTGTCGTCAGAGAGACGACAAAGACATAAAAATGGCAGGAATAGTTTCTTCCTTGATAACTTCAGTGGGAGATGTACTGTGTGGTACCAGTACCGAAGGCCACACACATTCAAAGGAACTCAGCAGCAACATTGCATCTTGTCATAAAACATGGCTCAGTCTGGTCCTCAGCCATGTTTGTTCCCTGGTGAGGTTGTTGTTTTATGTGCTGCAGTCTACCAGCCTGGTATTGGGGTGGATGACGCCATCATCTCCTACAACACATTCTGACCCACCAGGCAAAGCCTGAAAGGTCTCTGAGAATCACGTTCTATGATTTTCTTAGTCTTTTTAAAACCATCCAGATGGATTTCCACCTCTCCCAGAGGATACTGGACAACTTCACTGGCAAGTCATAGTATGTGCAGTACTGAGGCCCCACAGGGAGCTGTGCTGGCACTGTTCCTCTTTACCCTTTACACTGCACTGCAATAAAATGTATTTTGTGGTACTGACAAAGTGTCTTGTTTATTGTAGGATTGCTATTTTCTTACTTGGATGAACAATTTAAAATGTTATGCCTATGATATTAAAACACTCATATTACATTTTAAGGTGACTGTCTTCACTAGGGCAGTTCAGTTCAATTCATATAACTGGCTAATTAGTTTTTTTGCTAAAATTAGCATCTCTGTTAGAATAAGGAATGGGGTAAACATATCTGTACTTAGTAATTCATTTTCCAAAGACCACATTAAAACTGCATTAGCTGAATAGGAAAAACTTTCCCATCCCAAATAAACTGCAACTGTATTAAATTCAATAACACTTTGGGATTTTTCTTTTTACAGCCTTATCTACCCTCTCTGTCTGCAGTATCCAGAGTAACATTTGAATTGGGACTTGGTGGTCCCTGTCGATACATTTATTCTTGCTTAGAGGTTAGCTGGTGCTTTCAGATCTGTCATGGAGTCAGTGGCGGTGTGGACAGCGCGCCTGTGTTTCTGCACTGAGCCGTGTGATTGCCATGTGTTGGAGGACGTGGCCAAGTCTCACTCGGGGCATCTGAAGATTGGTGTGTGTGTGTGTTCCCTGTGTGGCCATGTTTCTTGGCTGAGCTATTGGTTGCTCTGATTTTAAACTGGCACGAAGTCAAATTGTGTTTGCCTTTTAGAGATCATTATAGTAATGATTAAGAGTCTTCGATTTTGTTGTGTTCTGGCCACACAAAGCTCAGAAATAGAAATAGCACTGATGAAACTAGAGATATTTTATACCAGGGGTCTGCAAGCTGTGACTCTGTAACCATGTGTGAACATGTGAGCCCTCTGTTGATCCATGATTTCAAATATTAAGGTGAATGAGGCTGGTTGTAACATTTTTTTGTGTGATTGTTTTTCTTCAACAAAATAACACTAGTGGAGCAGAATATATGCGTTGCTCATGCAGTTAAGCATGGTTAACTGCATGCTTTTGTTAGCTTTTTTTTTTTTAGAAACATGGACTAGATATTCGTTTAATCAAAGTTTTTCTATGTTTAATCAAAACATTTTTTAGATTATTTCGAAAATATGTTATTTCTTTTTTTTCCTAAAGGGTCACCTAACTTTTACAGCTTTAATCTACAATTTAAATTTCAATCGACTTCAAACTATTTCATAATCTGTGCTTTTTTGATATTTTGTTTAGGAGGACCAAGGGCATAATTGGTTAATTTGAATATCATGGTCACATAGACGTTGTTTATAATACATTTTTTAACACAGAGAAAAGTTCTGTATTCCACTGAAACCCTTTTACTGTTCACCTCAGAAATGTACGTCTCTAATCAGATTTAAATCTGAGGATTCATTTAAAAGCTATTCTGCTAATCTGCTCTTTTGGTAAGCGAGCTCTGAGAAGTGCACCAACTCAAAACCTAATTATATTATAGTAATTATTTGAAACGATTGCAATTATTCTGCATTGCTTAGTTGATATGAAACATATATCATGAGTCTACAGTGTTTTTCCTGCAAATCTGAGAATAGACTCACTAGTTTACACTCCTTAAATGGTGTCATATTTACGCAACTTCTGTTAAAATGAAAGGCATGAATCAGGTTTTCTTAAATGGACTGCATTTATTTGTAACAAAGAATATTTGTAGTGATTTGTTTTGTGTCTAAATGTTAGAAATTACAAATGGTTTGTCAGTTTTGAATATTTACACATTAACTTTTTTTCTCAATCATGTAAATGTCAACTTAAGTGTTATATTAGCCTATGGAAGTTTTTGACCCTTAAAATTTCAGATTTTTTGTATTTGAGTTGAAACAGTGACTATTAGAGGATATTAAAATATTCTTATTGGAATAAATAAATGTCAAGATTGCCTGCATCAGCAAGACTGCATCAGCTTCAGGAGTTTTATTATCTCATTAATACAATATTAGTTGTGGTGTTTTGTATTAGAAAATGGAGCATTTTTTTCAGTAGGTAACCTTGTAGCCAAAGTTAAGCTAAATTACATTCGTTTAACTAGTAGTCTTTTATTTTATAGTAAAAGGGCTCATTAGCTCTTTTTTAATTAATTCAGGAAGTAACTGCTCCTTGTGATTGTCATGTGAAGGGAATTCATGCTGTGTTCCAAGTCTAATGTGGTGTGACTTTTCTGTTTCAAAGCCATCTGGGTTCTTTTTCTGTCTGAACTCAGGTTGTTCAAACAAACCTCAGCTCATCTATAATTAATAATTGTCCACGTTTGCTTTTATCAATGAATTCACAGGCCTGTGCCTAATAATTGCATTCGGCATCTATCTTGCAGTATCAGTAATTGCTTTATTGGTGGGTATATTACCGTAATCAAAATTGTTCTGAGTTTCTTTCTAATTAAAAATCTTATATTCATAATTCATAAATCTTGTATGTAATAATGTCTGTATAATACCGCATTAGTTAGAGAGCTCAGGACGTTGTAGGTTAGTGGGCAGTAAACTTCGAAGACCTCGTCAATCCCACCAGCATATCTTCCATTGAGGAAATGGAGCCTGGTGACTTTGAGTTGGTGCTGACTTCACACAGATGGTTAAAAGGTTTCTCAGTGGATAGGACCTGGGTGATGAGATTCACCTGGAGTTCTTTAATTCTCTGGATATTGTGAGGTTGTCTTGGTCTGATCCAGGTTGGTCTGGGTTGACCGGGGTTGTGGTTCTCCTATTCAAAAAGGGGGACTGGAGAGGGTGTTCCAACTACAGGGGAATCACACTCTGAAATCTCTCTTGTAAGATCTATTCAGGGGTTCTGCCGGATATTCAGATCTTGATTTTCAGTTCTTGTTCTAAGAAGAACCTTCACAGCATGAGGCTTTCACAACAATGCTTCACAGTGTTTGTCATTCAGTTAATATCCATTCCACTCAGTGTGAGTTTACTAGCATTGGCTGGATGGACCTCCGTTGAATTAGGTCAGTCGCTTTAAAGGGGTTGAATAGTTTAGTAGTCATTTATTTGATGTTACATATTCTTATTTAATTATTTAGTCTTTGTCTCCTTGCTTAGACTGTTTCCCCTGCGATTTGATCACCATGGTACAGTGCGACAGGAGTTTCTATCAAGATTTTATCCTATCGACTTTACAAAGTGCAAAAAGTTCAAGTCCTATTTTATTTTCGAAGTTTCACTGTGTGTTAATACTGAGGCGTGCTTTGGGAAAAGAGTATTTAAATTTATCCATAAAGCTTCTGTATTAGCATTAAAGTTTCTTGGTAATAATGTAATTTCACCTTAAGCGACCCTCTTCTCTGTGAAAGTTAATTATTTTTTCACGAGTGGATGTGATGTTATATCGTGTGTGCATATGTGAGACTGAGAGAAATAACAAACACCCTATTGAAGTAGGTGAAGGATAAGAAGACCCTATAATTTGACATTTCCCCTCTCAGGCTGTGCGCAGTGTCACCTCCACTATACTGGGTTGCAGCAAAATAACCTTGTTTCCTTTACCGGAAAAGTGATAAGCTTGCTAGAGGTAATGTGTGTGTGTGTGTGTGTGTGTGTGTGTGTGTGTGTGTGTGTGTGTGTGTGTGTGTGTGTGTGTGTGTGTGTGTGTTGTTTTGTATTTGATACATTGTCAGGCCCATTTTCCTTTGCTACATTGTGGAGACCAAATGCTACTTATGGGGCCCAAAACTCCAAAAAGAAGAGATGCTGTTGTTGAGTAATGGTTAGGTTTAGGATGAATTCATGAACTGAGTTTCGGTTAGACATTATATGTCATGCTGTGTTCTGAAAAGGGAAGGGAATCTTTAGGAACTTTATTATCAAGCACAATTAAAAAGTCAAGAATGTGATCTTCAATCTTTTATCTCTTTGCTACCTCCAGGCTGCTAAAATGACAGATTATTCATATTTCAGTGTAGATATTGAAAGTTCAAGTGTATACATTTAAAGAACTTCCTCCTTTCGATTTAACCCTTCTATTGCTGACAATGTTCCATGCTGCTTCTCTGTAGCTCTCAGTTCTGCTACAGTCTTCTTTCCTCAGTTAATACTGCTGTTAGAATCCAGCAAAACATCCACCCTCAAAATATTTAGATAAGAAGCATAACAAATAGATGTTGCTGTATTCGCTTTTAGTTTCACTTGGACATGTCTCAAAAGGCAGTCACTCTGATCAAGTAGACAGTTCACAGAGCAGCAGGCAGATACTTTACAAAGGCCTTAAAAGTCCAAAGTAAAAAAATGTCAAACTTCACCAGCATCGTCACAGGACCATGTAGACTGATGGCCAAAGCTTGAAAACCATTTGGAGAAGGATTCCTATCTCAGGTGATGTTGATACTGGATCAACTCAGTTCAATCTCAACTCCTTTTTGTTTCATGCTTGGTCAAAAATGTCCCTAAATGTGACCTTGAAACATTTATTTAAACCTTTTTCCAAATAGTTGTTCTACACAATTTTGTTTCAGCTTCTTTTTTATACTTTAAAATCAGGACGCCGTGTTTGCTTTTATACCTGGAAGTGATCGGCGTAGGAGAGTGGTATTAACAACTTCTCTTTCACAATTAGCAGCATTCTGCTTCACAGCCTCATGATGGCAGATTGAAGCTGACAGATTGTGTTGATGTAAGTAATTACACAGTAGATCAAATAAGACCATAAAAGACCCATTAATCACTCTGCTGTAAACCTCCATGCACAGTCATGCAGAGCACAAGTGCATACCCACATAAACACACATTAGGGATGCACTGGATGGATGAATAATATCTGTTTCTAGTAACATTTTCCAAAAAATCTTTCCTTTTTAAGACAAACGTCTGGTCACACATTATTTAAGTTTTGTTTTTTAGCCTTACTGATTTTTTTTTTCGTAATTTTTTTTAAAGGCCAAGTGATTTGAATGGAAATCCTCTCTGCTACAGGTTCCACATTATTTTTGGTCTTCATGAACTATGTGACATTTACAGAGAGAAGTGAAAAGCTATTTGTCTTTGCCATACATAAATTGGCTATAGCACTCTGTTGTGGTGCTTTTATACAATCTCAGTTCAGAAGAGCTTTCTGCTGAAAAAAAAAAACCTGTACTGCTGAAGATTGCTTCCCCTGCCTCTATGTTTGCTATTTAATTCAGTATCTGTATCACTAAAAATCACCAACTCTGCCAACATTCTACTGTTAATGACAATTTGGTGTTTAAATGGTATTGACATATTTTTGATCTATGTTGTGTTCATATCTTCTTTTTTTTAATTCTCCACAAAAGACTTAGGTAGACTTTGAATTATTCATTTCCTTTTCACTTTCTCCCAGCGTGAACAAGACGGTGAAGATTGAGATAGAGGTTGAAGTGCAGGCAAGCTGTAGAAACACTTGCCTTTTCTTCTCCTTTTTCATTTTTGTACAGCCTGTCAGAGTGAATGGAGCAGCTTGGACTCTGTGCCTAAACTCACTAAGCATTTTTGTCCAGAGTAATTTAGGTTCACAGTATTGGTGTGGATCCATGTGATGGCTCCACAGACTGTTCTTGTAAAGGAAACATTTCCCCAATCATAGTATAAATAGTTAACATTTGTTTTGTTTTTCTCTTCCCTATCTTTGGGCACTTCCATTGTTAAGAGAATCTTGTATTGTTTTAAGAAAAATCCTGGCTATGTAATGGCAAGGCAGCTATTTTTGCACAGCTTGTTTTCAATAGAATTCCAATTCAAATACAGAATTCAATTAGAACTTGGAATGCCAAGAAATGTCAGTGTTCGTAGAGAAACTATGTCTGAAGCTTCTTTTTAAAAGCAGTTTGATGATCTCGCATGTCTAAAATGTTAAACTATTCCGGTCTTTAATTGTCAAGTTGGTCTCACAATCTATCAATCTATCAATGAGTTTTTGACCTTCATCGTGAATAATTTTTATTGCCAAAAAAAACAAAATATGTATTTTTATAAGTGTCAAAATTAGGATTTAATTTGGATTTTTGCAAAAATGTCTACACTTCAGCTGAGGATCATATTGAAAATTGACAGGGATTATTATTAAATGTTAAATTGAATTTGTATAGCACATTTAAAAAGAATAGTTGACCAAAATCCTTCACTATTTACACCAACTATCTCAATATAACCCACGGAATGAAACAGAAAAAATAAAACTCGGATGTAAAATGTAGAAAAAAAGTTAATCAGTATGATAAGTAGAACTTACAACTCACAGTGTTAACACACCAGTGAAGACAGGTGTGTTTTAATAGAAATTTGAATACAGGAAACAAAAAAGCCTGTTTAATGTTGGAGGGCAGATTATTCCAAAGTTGAGAAGCAACATCTAAAAAAGCCTTGCGAGCTTCTGCCTGGTTTCTGGGACAACCAAAAGCAGCTGATCAGTGTAATCAGGAATTAAAATTATTAATGGTATGCATTTTTGATTATTTTTCAAAGTAAAATAACATCAAGATAAAAACAAAAACAAAGTTGCTACCCCTAATTGTACTCTGTAGGCCACTTGTAAAAGGGAGAGATTATGAATTGGGAATAAATGTCAAGGAATGAAGAAATATGATTAAAATTTTCAATTTACCAGTAGAAGTGCAAGAAACATTCTGAGAGTGAGAATGGGGGTGAGGCCAATTAACTTTCATTTGGAAAAAACATAAATACAAAAACCCCAAAACACGGAAACTGAAAGATATCACAACCAAATCCAAAAATAACAGACTATGATGTCTCAAAATTACCCTTAAAAATATTGATAATCATCAGAATAGAAATTACCACTTTCATTTTTAATTTATTATGTGATCAATTGATTCATTGCTTAGTTGCTACTAACTAGCAACTAAGGCTTGGTGTGCAATTTTGTAGGTAAGTCACCTTTAAAATGGATACCATTTCTATCAAAAAAATATTGAGGTCTTAAAAACATCCATATTTTGGAGATCCTGGAATACTAAAAAGTTGTTAGAACCACAGCCAGAAAAGGGCATTTGAAAGTACATTAAAGGTCAAATATGAGGTAATTGTGTGCTCTAAACTATGTGCTTGATTGAATTTGATAGTGCTCTCATGAAACTGATGTTTTGGCAATGTTATAATTTTCTTCTCCAGACTAATCAGAAGTGTTCTTTGATGAGATACTGAGCTGCAGTGCATTTACCCCTGATGTGCTCATCCATGTGAGAGTAATTTATAATTTGTTTTGGGTGAAACCATCTGCTGTGTAACCCCTAGTCAGACCCAAGCAATTTTGGAACGTAGAGATAAAGAAGCGCGACAAATGAATGACCCAATAATTGTGGATGTCCAAATGAGTAAAATTTTCTCAAAAGGTTGAATATAAAATATGAAAGTGATTTTTTTTTTTGCACTCCACCATAAAAACTTAACTACCCTCAAGAATATCAAATAAGGTTTAGCACAATTTAAAGTTTTTAGGGTTTTTTAAGTTGCCCCATGATTTTTTTTTCTATTTCAGAATGATGTTTTACCACAAATGATTTTTTGGGGAAAAAAGTGTGTTTTTGATCACTTAATGTTACCTCAACATGAGGTTGGATTTGTCCTTTTGTCTCATCGTGTTGACCATGAATCTTCCAGGACTGACAGGCCCAGCAGATGGGACACACACCAAGTGGTCAACTGATTAAAGATCCTGGGGAGAGAGAGAGACAAAGATGCAAAGACATTGGGGTTGGGATTTGGGGGTGCAGTAAGTTAAGACTGGATGAGATGGCTGGACCTGAAAATGTGTGTGTTGAGAGATAGGACGCTTATACACAATAACATGCTAAACAATGGCAGTGACAAGCAATCAATTCTTCACAGTGATGCTCCTTGTAATTTGTTGTCACTTAAAATTACATTTAGTTTTTAAAACAAAATTGACACAACACTCGCTTGTAACCCATTGTTTCATGCAGACGTAGAGTCGGCTGTAACTCAATCATCTTGTCGTGAAAGAAGGAGGTTTAGGTTTTCCAGAGTTGGCTATGGCTGCTGTTTACATTTTCTCCCTCTTCCTGCATGGGTTTTATTTCAACAGTTCAAAGAGATATTTACATTATTTTAATTGGAGATTTTTACTTGCCCAAAAGCTCAGTGTGATTGACTGAGAGTCAGTGTGCTCTTAATTGGCTTTCTCCCCACTGACCCAGATCAGTGTTTAGCTGAAATATGACTAACAGTAAAATTTGTCTGGGACCCCAGCTGCAGAGCCTTCTCTCCCACCTCTCCTGAAGCATTTCTTTACTTCCTGAGTCTTTGAAATCCTCATGAAGCTTTTAATGTACCTGCAATATGAGACAACAAGGCTTCCCTCATGACCTGCAGGCTCATCCTGGTATTGGATATGCAAATGCCTCTGCTCTCTTTTACTACAAAGGTACCTATAATGAGCTTGAACCTTTCATTAATTGTTCTCATCCACTGCTGTTAGAACCTGCTCTAACTAGTATGTAGTGGATAATGATGTGCACCCCGCCAGAGTCCTGATTCATTTAATCCTCACCTGCTACCCCATGTGTCTGTGTTACCTCTGATGTGTGTAGAGTCGCAAGACATTTTGTCACAGAGAACCCACATACTATTTAGCAAGACACAGTTTCCTCTATAATCATTAGTGAAATTACTTGTTTAACCCACTTGTTGCTGACTTATTTATGCTGTTAGTTATTTTTACCGTGCACAGGCATATAAAGATAGCTCTTTTTTTCCCAGGCGCCCCTTGCCAATACCAGTTGGACACCTCTCTGCCTTCAGAACTGCCTTAATTATTTGTGGCATCATTTTTAAAAAGAAAACATTTCTTAGTGCGATTGGTGGTTTTTGCAAATTTGTCAGCTGAACATCAGTGATACAAATTGCATGTCCTTGAAGATGATTCAAGGACAGCGTGAGATGATTCAAAAAGCAGGGTAGAAATAGGTCAGGCTAAAGGGACCAGGGTATCATTTTTGTTCTATTTTGATCTTTATGTTGTGTTAGAATGTTATATCCTCATATGGAGAATTTTTATAATTTTTGAAGGTAACGTAGTTACTTGATTGCACTATAACATGTGCCTAAAAATATATAATACTGGACATAACATTAAAGTGCATAACATTTCCCCCAAATGTTTATTCCACTGCCACTATGCTGAAACATTGATCAAGGCAGGACACATCAATGTTTTTCTCTACGCCAAATTCTGACCACAACACCTGAATGTTGCAACTGAAATTGGGAATCATCGGACAAAATGGCATTTTCCAATCTAGTATCTTCTAATATTGTTGAGCCTGTGTTGATTGCAGCAGGACTCTCTGTTTTTGGATAACAGGAGTGGTGTTCTTATGCTGAATACCATCTATATTGTGTTTGACTTGTTACTTATTGTACTCTGCAAACCTTGGTGGTAACAAGCCTCAGTTTTCAACTTTTCCTTTCCTTTGCCATCCTAAAAATCAGTCAGAACTTCAGCAAGTCATTTTCAGTGTTTCTACATGGGTAGATTTATTCAGTTTGTGCTATAACATTACTCCTGAGCAATATCTCAGGAGTACCGAACAAACTGGCAGGTAATCTCAACCAATAGAAAGGTATGACACATTGGGTAGCCTGGTTGGCTTTTATATTGACTGCGGCAGGTTCTGACACAGTGAGATACTTTGTAGTATTTTGGTTTGAATTCAAACAAAATAAATAGTAGTTTATTTATCTACTTTTAATCTCTTAAATTTGGATTTAGGTGGGAGTCGTTCCCTAACTTTGTTGAAGTTCCAACTGCCTCTTTACTTTGCAATGTTTAAGACTCTTTACTGTCAGTTTTAAACTCTCAATGGAAAAAATCCCTTCTCACCCTCCGCGGGTGGCCTCTTTGATCCTCTGAGCTCGGGTCCTCTACCAGAGGCCTGGGAGCTTGAGGGTTCTGCGCAGTATCTTTGCTGTACCTAGTACTGCACATTTTTGGACTGAGATGTCTTATGTTGTTCCTAGGATCTGTTTTAGCCACTGCTCCAGTTTGGGGGTGACTGCCCCGAGGGCCCCGATGACCACAGGCACCACTGTGGTCTTCACCTTCCAGTTCTTTTCCAGTTCCTCCCATGTAGGGGCTTGTCCTCCCATGATGGAACCTCTAGCCCCTCATCCTCTGTTCCCCATTGCCTGAGTATATCGTCCGTTGAGGCTTTGTCCTTGATGTATGTGCAAGGAGGCCCCTGCGACAGTCCAGCACATAACAGCAGGGTGCAAGATGCTGGCAGGGAAAGCGTACATGGAACGACATAACCAGGTGGCGG